>JAAGKR010001718.1:0-60000 GCA_011419295.1 Clarias macrocephalus
GTTTTGCCTTCAGGAATTCAAATGCAACTTGATTTGATTCAGGTCAGGTGATTGACCCGGCCATTGTAAAACATTTTAATTCTTTGCCTTAAAAAAAAAAGAAACGGTCTGGCTTGTATTCGAAGTACGCTCTGGTCAACGTCCAGCTGCACTGTTAAGTGCCGTCCAATGGGTTTTAAAGCATTTAAGGGGGATCTGAGCAGATACTGCAGCCCTGCATGCTTTGAAATTCATCCTCCTGCGTTATTCGACTTTAGTCACATTATCAGTAAGTAAAAGGAATCCAGTTCCATTAGCAGTCATACACATTGCCATGAGATGAAATGAGATCATGAGCAACTCCTCTACTCGCTACTCTTCCCTTCCCATCACTCTGATCTATTGTAAGTAAATCACACCGTAGGATGTTGCTTCATGATTTCAGGCTGTGTGGCAAAACCTCTGTATTTACGCTGGTCAGGGCTCTTCTTGATTGTTGACGTTGACACACGGTACCTTCTAAAAGGTTTCCTGATCTGATAAACTGTTTTTTAACCGGTTTACATTTATGTCATTTGGCCGCCGCCCTTATCCGGAGCGACTTACAGGACATTTATCTCATTATACACCTGAGGAGTTGAGGATTAAAAGGAGTTGCTCAAGTGACAACTTCCGGGTGCTGGAGTTTGAACCTGGGACTTTCCAATCAGTAGTTATTTCAATGCCTTAAACACTGAGCTCACCGGAGTGTTCTTCGTATAAAAAGTAAGTTTACAGCAAAAGATTTTAAATGCAAATGTAGCACCTGAAATATAGTCCTTCAACCTGTTACTTCTTAGTGAAATGTGAAGTAATAATCCATGCCTGGCAACAAAAGCGTTGATTTGAAATTACTTCCTAATATAAATATTGTCCAATTACTTTTGGACCATTTAGTAATTCCTAAACAGTTCATCATATTTCGATGTAAAAACCCTTAACTTAAAGCCTGGAAGTCAGAAAGTCAAATTTACTATTTTAGCTAAAATAATAATAACTTTGTCAGTGTTCACATATTTATGGTACTGACTGTATGTTAATGATAAAACAGTGTTTTTTTTTTTTTTCGTTTTTTTTTTTTTACTTGTTTGTGTTGTTCAGTTTCAGTTTTATGGTACCTGGCTTTATGCGCTTAAAACACTATAAGCAAATGATTTATGAAATATACAAGATGAGAAATACTGTACAATAATAATGTTATGTAATATTTATTATAGAATAAATATTGGCAATAAGCTGATGGTTTGACAATGCTTCGGTCACAATGACACGAATCAAAGACAGAGGGAAAAAAATGAAACAAATAAAAATGATGAATCATTGAAGCCTGCAGTGACAGGATGAATGTGTGTGTGTGTTTGTGTGTGTGTGTGTGTGTGTGTGTGTGTGTGTGTGTGTGTGTGTGTGTGTGTGTGTTTGTGGTGTATCTATGTGCTGTGAAGTCTATGCATATATTTATAGCGCAGGGTGTAAAGAAACACAGCTGAAGTGTGACCACAGCCTCATAACTTTATACCCCCACTCCCACAACACCCCCCCCCACCCTCACCCGCCCCTCCAGATTAACACACTGTTAATCTTAAATAAAATGCAAAAAAAAAAAAAAAAAAAAGGGGGGCACACCAAGGACAGAAAGAGATTTGTTGTTTCTCATCAGCTGCCAGGTTTCTCTTCAGTGCTTATATGAAAGCAGCTCTGACAAAGAGCCAACAAAAATTAATCAATGCTCGTAGTACGGTTATTCTATAATTACACTCCAGTAAAGTAATTAAATAGACCACTTAATTACTCATTTCAAGTTTATTAAAAGGGTACTATGCATGGGAATGCTTTAATTAAAATTGGCACGAACAGTTCATGACATAACCCTAACAGTAACCCTATACAGTATACTCCATACTCATGTACCTGATAGGCAATACGGAGTGTGTGAATGTACACAGCATGAAATGAGACCCTGTTCCTGACAGAGTGTAAGGAGCTTCTTCACTGCGAGGCGATTGGCTGCGACGCATGTGCGTGTCAGAGGGAGGTGAACGCTGTTGCTGTGGCGATGCAGCGACTCACCGTCAGCCGTGTCCATAGCGTTGCTGGCGTGTGTGTGTGCGTATCCGCGGGGAAGACCTCGCACCGAGGCTACCTGTGAGCGCTCAGACAGCCCTGTCACATCTGGAGGAGCACAGTGGTTGTCTGTATGAGGTGAAAAGTCATAGAGGAATAAAATCACAACAGAAATGCGTAGGAAAAAATTCAATGATTCTGCAAGTGTGTTTTGTTTCATTTACAATACAGGTCCTATCATACCACAGCATATACACCATACATACCAATATATTCACTATAATTATTCACTATAATCACTGTTATAGTCATTAATTACATAAACCTTAGCCAAATACAGTACATTGAAACTTTTTTTTTTTTTCACATTTCCTGACATTTAATTCTAATATTCATTTCCTGTCGTGGGTCAGTTAGGATCAGTACTTTTAAGAATGTGAAATATCAGAATACTGGTAGAGAGGAAGATTATTTCAGCTTTAATTTCTTTCATCACACTCCCAGCGGGTCAGACGTCATTGCTTTTCAATCGTTTACCTTGGGTCAAACTTTTCAGGTTCACTGTAAACCCTAATGCTCAAAGTAATGAAACATATTGAGTTCTGTTAACTTCAATCATTACAATTAGTTCAAATTAATAGACCTTGATGAGTATTTAGAACTTTTTGGTATTTATGATTTTGAAGACATGACACTTTTCAAGTTGCTGAACAAATTTGATATTTTAAGTAACTGTCACCTTAAATCGGCTCAGTGGTACTGTAGGTGTTTCACCTGCCATGTGAAAGGCCCAGGGTCGATTCCCAACAACTGGATGAAGCGCCTGTCCCAAGCCCAGATAAAATGGGAGGGTTGCATCTGGTGTAAAACCTGTGCCAAGCTTGGGTGCGGACCGGATTGTCTGCTGTGGCGACCCATTGCTGGGCGCAGCCGAAAGACCAACAACAATTTATTTGATTTGCACCAACTAAAAAAAAATCATAATTGCTATTAAATAATACGAGTTAGGCTAATCAATAATGCAAGTAAAGAACGATTAATATGAATGGTAAAGTGCTCGCACTATCATCCGGAGATTGCGAGTTTGATTCCCAGGTGATGCTGTAACCTCTCGCAGCCGGAGGTCTAGAGAGAGCTGATTGGCCGAGCTCTCTCAGAGGGGAGAGATGAGATGGTACTCAACAGCCAATCAGAGGGCTCCAAAGAGCTCACACAAGCGGAGGGAGCGGATAGCGCTGTCCTCAGAGTGTGTTACGCCGTACCCAACGGGGCGTGAGTGAGCAGCACGAAAAGATGCGGTCGGCTGGCATCACGTGGTTCGGAGGAAACACGTGATAGTCTTTGGCCTCCTGACCGAGTGGTAGTAGTAGCCTTATGTGGGAGCCCCCTAGTGGTGGGAAGAAATTGGACACGACTAAATGACGGAAAAAAACGGGGAAAAAATAAAATAAAATAAAAAAACTAAAAAACTGATAGTTCCGTTTACTTAAAATTGGAAAATTGAGTTTTGCCAACTTATTCAGGTTTGCAGTGTAGCCTTCCACAAGCTTCTTACAATAAAAATTCTTCTGTAACTGAGTCAGGTTTGTAGGTCTACTTGCTTTTCTTTTTCAGTCCTGCTCAGAAGTGTTCAGTTGGGTTGGATTGAGATCAGGGCCACTCCTACATTGACTTTGTTGTCCATAAGCCATTTGCCACAACTTTAGAAGTATTCTTAGCGTCATTGTCCATTTGAAAAACCCATTTGTGACCATTTCCTTGCTTATGTCTTGAGATGTTGCTTCAATATATCAACACAATCCTCCTTCCTCATGATGCCATGCATTTTGTAAAGTGCCCCAGTTCATCCTGGAGCAAAGTACCTCCAGAGCAAGCTGCAGCCGCCCCAGTGATTCACGGTTGGGTCGGTGATTTTTGACTTGCAGGCCTGTAACTTTTTCCTCCAGACAACAATGGTCATCATGGCCACACCATTCAATTTTATTTCATCAGACCTAAGGGCATTTCTCCAAAAAGTAACATCCTTTTCCCCCATGTGCATCTGCAATCCGTAGACTTTTTTATGACGGTTTTGGAGCAGTGGCTTCGTCATTGCTGACCGGGCTTTCACGTCAATATTGGACTCATTTTACAGTGGATATACAGTAGATATGGATCCTCATATGGTCCTTTGCTGTTGATCTGCTCTGTGATTGATTAGTACCTTTTGTACCAACTTTTTCATTTTTAAGTACGTTCATCTCACCTAGGTGACAGAACTCGCCACTTTTCTGAGCGGTATGGCGGCTGTGCGGTCCCATGCTGTTTATACTTGTAGCATTGTTGGAACAGATAAATGTTGTAACTTCAGGCATGTGAAAATTCATGCCAGGCATGAAGCAGACTTGGAAAGTTAAAACTATTTTTTTCTGAGGTTGTGGGTGATTTCTTGATTGAGAAGGTACTGTAAGCCTTAAAATATATCCGCCGGTAAACCCCAGGTGACTCAAATGATGTCAATTAACCAAATGAATCAAAAGCTTTTCTGGAATTTTTCCAACCTGTTTAAAGGTACTGTGGAATTATGATATCGTAAATTATAAGTGAAATAATGTATCTGTAGAAAAATGCTTCAGGACGTAACTATTTCATGCATAAAGTAAATGTCCTAACCGACTTCCTAAAACTATATGTTATTAACATGAAATCTGTGAAGTGGTTAGAAAAAGTTCAGCCTTTATTCGCCACATCTACATTACGGCACAGTGAAATTCTTTATTCTTCGCATATCCCAGCTTCTTGTTAGTAAGCTGGGGTCAGAGAGCAGGGTCAGCCATTATATACCCTTAAGGGTCTCGCTCGAGCGCCCAACAGTGGCAACCTGGCAGAGCTGGGGCTTGAACCGCCTACCTTCCGATCAGTAACTCAACACTTTATTACTACACTAAGCCGCCACTTTTGCATATCCCAGTTAGGAAGCTGGGGTGAGAGCGCAGGGTCTCCCTGATAGGTTCTTGCTCAAGGGCCTTGCTCAAGTGGAAACCTGGTGAAGCCTGGGCTTGAACCTCCACCCTACTGATCAAAAACCCAGTAACTTACAGCCTTAACTGTTTAAACCATCACTGCCATGGTTTTAAAGATTTTAAACCGAAATGTATGGAAAATTCTGACTTCAAGTGTATATAATAAAGTATCAGTGTAAGTCTCTTTTAAAGCATCCAAAACAAGAAAAGAAAAGAAAAAAAAAACCCTGTGGGATATTCAAAAAGATACTCGAAAAAATTTACGAGGTCATTTTCTTATAAAACTGCACACCTGTCTTCCTAAAAGAACGAAAGTAGCTTTAACATCAAACTGGGACCATAATAAATATCGACTGGTCTCATTCCTCTCTAATACTTACACTACATTTTATATACAGAAGTAGTATATTTCAATATTTTCTATGGCATCTTTGTTTAACATAATGTCCTTACAAGTGTTTACAATAATATCGACCCTATAAACTGCTAGCTATATACTGTATATTACATTTAAAAATAAAAAAAGAAACCACATGAGGATGCTTTATTGTGGTCCATAAAATATAGTCTGTATAATATACTGCATCATTCGTGGTTTTTATTGTATAGCACTTTGCAATATTTCTCACTAGACATACTGAAAATGGTCTAGAATATCATAACATAAGTATATAGTTTGGAACACAGCTTATAACATAGCTCTATAAATAGAGACTTTAGATGGCTGAAGCTGAAGGCGATGCTGAGTACAGATTTTTGACAATTGATAGCCTTCGTATACAGACAGGAAAAAGGAGCACACGGCTTGTCAAAAGCAGCTGGAACTTTTCCGAGAACTGTCAGGAAGATGTCAAAATGAGGCCTTATTTAAAAAAAAAAAAAAAAAAAAAACATGGAGCAGGAAAGAGCTCTCTCTTGGCAGCGAGTGTATTGGAGGTGATAAGTTCCACAGCTTAAGGATAAGTCATCTCAGAGCACTGAGGTACAAAGCAGACACACACGCCGGAAACATGATTCACCTTTTAGAGTGCGGATCTTATTGCAAAGATTGTCTGGTAAACTAAAAGGTCCCCAAATCACACATGAAATGAAGGAGGCTATGTGGGTAAAGATATGCAGACTGTCAATGGCAATGAGGTACATGGATTGTGGATGGTATTAGAGTTTCTGCTTTGATGAAATACTGACTGTAGGAGAAAAAGAAGGTGACGGTGTATATACAGTATAGGAGGTATACGCGATCGTAGGGAGCTCGTATTGGTGTAGCGTAGGGGATAAAAGTTGAAGGTATTATTAGGGTTATTGGGTTGTTAGCAGGGGTTGAAGTGGGATTTGACTCTAAAACCGAGTGTCGTGATACAGCGTTAAAAAATGACTCACTCAGGCTGTTTTTTTTTTCACTGACAAGACACGCAAGTGCTCATATGGAGTCGTGACACAAAAGCGCACATGATGCTCTTTTTTATTCTTTTCACTTTTGATAACATCATACATTACTTGCTGATTTTCTGAGCGAGTATCCCTACGGTATGAGCCTGAAAGAAAGCCACGCTGCATCCAGACTGCAACACACTAAATATTCATCAAGTTATTTGCTTAATATTAGTATGAACAGAGATCATAAAGCATAGCAAAGTAGAAGCTTTGGTTTGAACTGCCAATCAGATTGATTGATTGATTTAAGGTGCTGTTCCGTCCCACTCTAACTCCTGGTTATTCTGGATTAATGTATTCATCACTACGAGCCTGAGAGTGAACGAAGGTGAGAGAGTGACGCTCGGTGTCAAAATAAGAGTCGCATGTGTGAAGCATGATACTCGGCGCTCGTAAACTAATACTTGCTCGGTTTCCGAATAAAAAATTATTTTAAATCTTTGCTCGGTTTGCGGAACACTCGTAAACCACGTTACTCGCAATCCGAGGTTCCACTGTATTTGTCTTTTCCAGAAGTTAATTAAAATGAATTCTACAGCCAGTAGAATGCGGGCAATTTTTGACTCACCCTTGTATGTAATATTTGTCCAGAATTGTAACATTTGAAACACACACGTAGTGTAAGAGATTTAAATGTAATGTGGAATGAACAGTACAGTATGCAGGGTGGTACGAGCCTGGTCATACAGGACATTCAGGACACTAGAGGGCATTGGGGGTGTAGCTGATACGATATTTAAGTTATCAGGGATAAGGATACACAAGGCACAACTTATAATGTGTGTGAAACAGTTGAAGCAGTTGAAGTACTGACCGAGTTGTGTGTTGGCCATGACGTCAGCCAGAACGGTCGCAGCTGTGGCAGAGTTTGAGGCGGAGTTAGTGCTGTGTTGGCTCCTCCCACCCGGGTACGACGAAGTGGAGGAGGCGGAGGAGGAAGTGGATGAGCAGTGATGATGGATGACGCGGTTGAACCAGTGCTCCACATTCGGGTTTGGTGCCTGGAACGGTGATGATGACGCCATCCGTCCCTCATCCTCTGACGCTGAGGAGGTGTCTGTGAGGGATGTGCGAGGTATCATCAGTACACGCGCACACACACACACACACACACACACACACACACACACACACACACACACACACACACACACAAGGAGATAAGATCTGATAAAAAAATAAAAAAAAACTAACTTATAAGGCACCTAAATTAGTCCTGAGAAATCCGGTTTATGCATATGTTATTGTAAAACATCAGTGATCTAAGCGCTGTACTTGATACCCTGACAGCCCGTATGGGCCGAGAGATCTCCACAGGCTTTAAACAGGAAAAAAATCTGTAATATAAATTTTTTTTTTAGATTTGTACAGCATTTTAACCGGCTCCTTGTATGAGTGCTAGTCAGATCGGCGGTGATTCACCAAGCACCATCTGCTACACACAGCAGAATAACACACTGGCTCTTTTTTTAATGAACTAACTTTATACTGACACTGTAGAATGTGTGTGCCACTTGTAACCATTAACCTTAAAACTCAGAGCATTTAGCCATTTTTTGTTTAGTTGTTTTTTAATAATCATACATAGGGCTTAGAATTGTCCAGTATAGAGTGACATATCCTTCTATTCTGCACAACCTAGGAAATATAAGGAATGGAATTTTATTTCATTTAAACTAGCTAGACAAACATGACTAAGCAAAAAATGTAAAAAGCCGTCACATAGCCAAAAGTAATATCACAGATATACAGTACATGATCACATGTTTGTTTTTGGTTGTTTCTATGACCATAAAAATTTTTTTATATTTACATTTTTGCGACGTCATTCCCATATGGTAATAAAAGTCATGATAACGTTCCAGCAGACATTTGGACATTTGATGACCGTTGAAATGACCGTTCTCTCTGAAACGTCGCGTCATGGTTCAAAATGAAAGCTGGACGGACGTGTTAGACTTTATCCGATTCACAACGAATGTCATCAATCGTCCAAATTTTTGCCTGGAGGGTATATGTTGAACAACACTTGGCTAAAAGTCAAAGTAACAGCTATACATGCAATCCCAGACATCTGTAGACGTGTACAGTACAAACGTGTCTGAATGCATTTTTAGAAAATGTTCTGTGTCACATAAATCGTTACCAATTAATGGTATCCTCAGGCGAGTGTTTTTGACCAGGGACACGAGGTCGCTATTGGACCAGAGTTTACTGGGTTTGGTTGTACCTGAAATATTCGAAAACCCAAATGCACAGTTTGATGTCCAAAGCCTCCCCTTAACACACACTGAAAAGGAATCCATAATAAGCACCTACTGTATATAGACCTATGCTGTGGGTCTGTAGGTCTATTTAGGGGAACATACGTATAAAAGGACATAACCTTTTCAATTTAGCCTAGTTATTCATCAGTTTATACATCTACAGTATCTACTGGATCTATGTAAAAGAGGCCTGTAAAAGGCATTGGACTATTGATCAGAAGGTCCCAGGTTCAAACTCCAGCACCATCCAGCCTTTGAGCAAGGCCCTGAAGCCTCAATTGCTCGGATGCAAAAATGAGATAAAATGTAAAAAAGTTGCTCTGGATAAGTGCGTCTGCCAAATGCTCAAATGTAAATGAAAAAAAAAACCTTTGATGGGTTATTGTTTAAGAACAAACCATTAGAAAACTTACAAAATACATCATGCATTTCATACAGTTGATCCACAGCCGTCATACACACACATGTTTTACTGTAGATATATAACCTTCTAACACACCTGCTTCAACTACTCAGCATATTAAGACACTCTTTGTGGAGGTTAGGACGAGGGCCACAATAGTGTTATTATAGCTTACTGTGTGTTAAAATGTGTAAGTGCCTGAGCAGCCATGTTGGTTCTGTACATTAACTGTACACAAGCTTCTCTTCTTCCATACTTATTGCACATTGGAGCAACATACAGTAGGGTAAAGTGTGCCATGGATTAAATATACAGTATAAAGTTGAAATAAAACTCATGTCAACAGTACGAGTGGTGCCGGTATACAAAAATAGACCACATAGTAGTAAACAATTTATCAACTGGTTTCACAACATGTTGTGTCACAAACCTATTAACATTAATTAGTATTCATATAACAATGAAAACCTGAAGCATCAATCATAATCAGTCTCGTTAATCTCATTAGACAAACCAGGCGTGATCTTTTGGAGATGGAAGAATCCTTAGTGTAATTTGAGGCAGCTGTAAACAACTGGCCCTCCAGGACTGGATTTGGACACCCCTGGCATAGAGATTGCATGTCCCCCTGTCCTTATATACATTGTCCAAAGGCATGCAGATTAGGTTAACTGGCACATAGTGTGTGTGTGTGTGTGTGTGTGTGTGTGTGTGTGTGTGTGTGTGTGTGTGTGTGTGTGTGCAGTGCAATGGATTGGCACCCTGTTCAGGGTGTACCCTTGGAGTTTGAGACGTGCTTAAATTTGCTTGTTATATTAGCACTGGAGCAATATGAAGCTTTTACATAACATTACAGTGGCTGTTTTACAGTGATATTTTAGAAAATGTGTGATTTGTTTGTGTAATAAATATACATTAATGGAGTTAAGTTAATTTCTTTAGCTGGCTAATGCTAGACTAGCATTAGGATATAAATTTAAGCATCAGGATCATTCTTAGGGTGGTTTGTTTCTTTCACAAAATAGCATCCAACAACAAAACAAAGGTTATAAAATGGAACTTCTTAACCTACAGTATTCGATAATGTCGAGTAGATTTTTACTAGCAAACATTTCTGTTACAGCTCTAAGATGAAAACGTAGGCATAGAATCGTCCAGTGACTCCTGATCTCAATGGCAGCCTTTTTTTTTTTTTATTAATTAATGAGTCAACTTGGTGCATAAATTGTTGTGCACAACAGATTGGGTCGCTTTCGCTGTACAGTACGTCCTCCCTCGGATGGGCTCTTCCACTGTGAAGACTGTTGCTTTGTCTCAGGGTCGTACCAATACAACCAAGTTGATGAACCAGTAATGATCCTCAACATGAAGGACGGGTCGTCCATGGCACACTCTTGGCAGAACGCGATGTTCTGTCTGCTTCTTGATCAGCAGCCTGGGGACGAACTTGTGGATTGTTCTCTGACATTCATCATGCACAAGTTACCGTCATTTTCATGGATTGAGTTCCATCATTTAAGGTCTTCCTGATCGCGCGGCGTCTTCTAGGGATGTCCTTCCGCTCTTGAGTGGGTGTATGCCACTTAAAACACCTCATACGACTCACTGCAGCATCTCCGTAAACTTGCAGCATCATTTCTTGTCCAGTTTCATGCAGAATCTCACGTATGCTCTTTGTTCTAACTTGCTGTCCATGATAAAGTAGCAGACATGGTAACTCTCCCAATGTACACAACTCCCGATGTACTTAGGACGATGTCTTTTTGCACACTGACTTATGAAGGTCGTTGCTCCCTGTGACTGTGCGTGCAGCCTTATGCTGCCATCAGTAGACATGTTACAAAACTAGTGTTGAAACTTTTTGAAACCATCTCGTATGGTCCAATATAATCCATCATTAGTGAAATCAGGGACGACAGTTTAAGGTGGTTTGTTTTTAAAAACCCATTTTATTAGGGTCAAACAATTTATTATTCTACTTGTTGGATCAATCACTCATTCTCTGTACCACTTATCCTGTACAGGTCGTGAGAGGACTGGGCCAATCCCAGGGCCTCAGGGCAAAAGGTGGGGTAGACCTTGGACAGGGTGCCAATACATTGCAGGGCACAAGGATTCACACCCTTACAAACTACATGGAATTTAGAAAAGCCAATGCACAGGGCAAACATGCAAACTCAGACATGAACAAAGGACTCGGACCCTCAACTGTGGTAGTGCGAGGCCACGGTACTGACCTCTATACTACTGTGCTGCCAAGTGATTATGAACAAAAACACTCGGGCTCAGTATAACCTGAACGTAACTGAACTGAACTTAATTCAATTAAGCTGGATGTTAGGAACAATAAGAGTCAATGACGGAGAAGGAAAGAAATGGATTCTCGATGAGCCGACAGAATTTGCTTAACACTAATGGTACTATTAATAAAACACATATACACACATACACGGAGATCAGTGCGGCGTGCATCCTGCAAATTATACCCTCATCGCGATCAATACACAGCTGGAGACGGGTATGGTGTGATTACAGCAGGTAGAGTTAAAGAGTAAAATAATATCTGTCTGTTTTCATGGACCTAAACACTATGCATACCTTCGATTTATATTTATTTTCATTAAAACAACTTACCTACACAGCTACAGCATACGTGGCCGTATATGCTACAGATAAAGCACCTAAAATGATGGAGGTCACCAGGCCACGGTATGTTATAGTGCAATCCAACCATGACATAATCACTAATAATATTTCCTCCTTACTACCATAACTACTGCAGGACTGCATAATTTGAACATTTCTAAGTATAAAAAGTGACAGTGTCATGAATTGTCAAATGTATCTACAATTTCATGTAAGTTCACCACAAAGTATAAAAATTAAGATTATTAAGATTATCATTTCTAACCAATTAAATAATTAAAATAAGTGCAAGTTTCTGATTTTACTGTCATCTAATTGTCATTTTGCTTGTTAAAAAAAAAAAACTTAAATCTAGCAAAATTATCTATCATTACAAGAAATTTGCACTTTCAAAATTAGTAGAAGGATTTGTAAAATTTGTCTTAAAATAGGTTTAATCTTAATTAAGAAACTTTAGATTAATCTGACTGGATTCAAGATATTTTCATTAGCTACAATTTCAGTTTTTGCATCGTTTAGAAAAGTAACTGCTATGTTAGACAGACGACCTTTCTAACATGTACACAGGTATAAATTAATTTACAGTAAGTGTCTTATTTCAATGGTTAGAGTGGGAGTTGTTAATATTTCTTTTTGCACAAATATGATTTGTGCCTAAAAGAAATTATGATCAAACTTTTTTTTTTTATCTCAGCACATCTCTTCTGTAATACACTCTTGTTGTGTGACATTTTAAAATGTCTTGAAATTAAATTCACATATACAATTTACACATAGCTGTATAATATATGTCATATTTCTAACAAATTTAGTTTCTCTTTAATGCCCATCATTAAAATATCTGTCTGTTCTTGCCACCTACTCACTCTACCAATGATATGTTGAGATTAACTTGTACTTTATTAGGTTTTATTTATTTATTTATTTATTAATTATTATTATTATTATTATTATTATTTGTCTTATTAATAACAGAATAACAATGTGCAGGTGGCACGGGGGCTTGTGGTTAGCACTGTCGCTTTGACCCTCCAGGGTCCTGGTTCGATTCACACCTTGGGTGTGTGTGCATGGAGTTTGCATGTTCTCCCCGTGCCTTCTGGATTTCCTCCCACAATCCAAAGAAATGCTGATTAAGCTGATGAAGCTGATTGGCGTTCCCAAATTGCCTGTAGTGTGTGAATGAGCATTTGAGTGCGTACGTATTTGTGTTGGAACCCTGTTCAGGATGTGTCCCGCCTTGTGCCCTAAGTCTCCTGGGATAGGCTCCAGGCCCGGCAACCCTGTATACAGGATAAAGTGTTATAGACAATGAGTGAGTGATGAGTAGCTGAGTGAGTGACATTGTGCAGTGGATTAGGAATGTGGCCAATGTCCAGGCCAAATCAAAATTGAGTCCAAGTCAGACTTAAAACCATTAAATTGTTTCTACAATATATTATAATGAAGCTTTGGTTTGTTTAACATCAGGGAATTTCCCCAAAATATCAACACAAGAATGAGGTCATATCAAGTTTGTCCCAAGTAAGGCACTGTAGAAAACAGTTGTTTTTAAATACTTTAAATACTAGTAATATTAACAGTATGTGTGCGTTGAACATTGCAATATAATCGTCTGAGTGACTTTCAGCATCTACTTCATTCTGTCTAAACCCTAAAGCAGTTTACAGCACGCCGTTTACTCCACCAGATCTGAGAATTACAGTCAACGAGCAGACCTGATTCACACACACACACACACACACACAGCACATGTGCGGAATAACCAGCCTGTTTAAACCAAGAGTGTGTATCACTTTTCAAAGGACAATGGAATCGGTTGGCCATGAACCAATTGCCAGTGGGGTCTCTGAATGAGTCAACCTTAACCTTTGAACCATTAATCTGGTTATCTTCTCATTAGGTGCCATTATCCCAAAACCCAAGGGAAAAACAGATCAGCCTAATGCCGCCCTTCAGTTCATTAAATGAAGACTGGAGCACGATGAAGGTCCCCAGGCCACCGTATATTACACTCTAATGACAAAATCACAGATATTATATACAGCACTCTACTATAGAACTGATATCACATTCATTCTATAAATTTTCCATGTCTATTTTTCCCCATGAAATATGCTTTTATATTTCTTTACACATATTGAGTTGTTTATTTTTTCTTTCTCAATTTAATTTCAGAGGAGCTTATCCTGACTAAATAACGACCATTTGTATTTTAATTTGAATGTAAATGGTATTTTATCAAAGGTACATGCATTTAATTGTGGGATTTTACTCTAAAATCCTGATGATACACTTTTTCAAAAGATGTAGTTATTATATATATTTGAGCTGTTAACCGATTATGCAATTTACTCAATAATGTTTTAGTCAGTTTCTGATTCGGAATCGATTCACACGTTTAAAATGATTTAGTTAAACTAACTGGCGGCACAGTGGCGAAGTGATCATCGCTGTCACCTTGCACCTCCGGGATCCGGGTTCGAGTGCACAGGATGTTTGCATGTACGGTATAAATGACGATCTGTGAACAAGAGTTAAACTTACATTAAAAGGCCTAAAACTGATACATTTCCAAAGAGAAAAAAGTCATTCCACGGCTTCACATCTTACACAAATACTCGCATTTTGCCAGAGTATAGTTTCTTTTTGAGGTCTTAAGTGGTTAGTGAAATAGCGCCACCTACTGGAAAGGGCTGTGGAGCGTATGATGAGTTTTTAATATCACAAAATAGTGCTGGGTGACATGACCATAAATTAACATCATAATTAAATGATCATTTTACCTTGATAAGGATTAATGTATGATTTTTTGTTTGTTTGTTTTTTTGCCCTTCACTGACAATGTCTGTACTGTAAATATGCTTAACTATTAAAGCTGAGATTCTTTTTTTTCTAGTGAAAGAGTTCTCCCTCATATATATATATTTCTCAAATTTATATTTATATTTAATATTTATTTTCTTATAGATATTTTACTTATATATATATATATATATATTTCTCAAATTTACTTTTGTTTTAATATTTATTTTCTATATATATATTCTTTCTTATTCCTTCTTAGATAAATAACTTTTTTCTTTTTTGTTTCTTTCTTGTTCTAAGGTCAGGGCAGTTGCCTAAGCATTTCACTGCATATCGTACTGTGTATGATTGTGCATGTGACAAATAAAATTTTAATTTTAATTTTAATTTGCTTCCATGTCACAGGGTCGGAATCATGTGACCACACATGTGGTAATATGTTTTAAAGAGGACAGTACATGAACACACACAGCGAGGTAAAAAAAAAATAATAAATAAATAAATAAATAAATAATTGACAAAAGCAAGATTAGACTAATTTAGAGGATCTGAATGTTATTTTCGATGAAATGCCCAACCTGTAAGAAATATAGCAGCTTGAGATAAAGACCTGAGGATTAGGCTAATCGGTGTTCCCAAATTGCCCATAGTGTGTGAATGAGCATGTGAGTGTGTGTATATGTGTGTGTTCCCTTTCGATGGATTGGTACCCTGTCCATGGTGTACCCCGCCTTGTACCCTAAGTCTCCTGGGATAGGCTCCAGGCCCCCAGGATAATGCTGTATAGACGCTGAATCCAAAGTCGCACTGCCCAAAAGTCATTTCGGCAGCCTACAGAACCTCTGAGTCACAGCTCCAATATATATAGAGAGAGTACAGTATGTTCAAGAAGGAAATGCTTTAATGCATGTTTTTACTTGCAACATTTGCTTAGACTTGAAAAATGTACAGCATCAACAGCTCATACATAAAACGCTGTGCGGATGATAATAAGCTGGACAGATATGAATCTGGACGTTCTATCCACTAATACCGAATGTAAAGCCTCAGTATCGTAAATCCCTGGGCTTAATCTCTGACTGCAAAGCCGATCCTGCAGAAGCTATTCATGCTGTTCTGTGCTCAGCTCTGTGCTCTGACTAATTTGCTTAGAATAAAATCCTCCGCCACATACACACACCCAGAAATGTAACACGTCCAGTGGCATGATCCTGAACCTTTTAAATGGCTAAAATGAATAATTTTGCATCTGTTGAATTAAGAAGACTGGCATTAACGTAACAACATAACATTCAGCTCCGGATACAGATGCAGGTACCGTACAGGCCACGAAGACAGAAAGGGAATGTGATCATTTCTATAGGCAGAGTTACATAACACGTGTGGGCTGTTACTGTAGCTTGGGAATATGGATCCAAAAAGAGATCAGAAAACTTTGCACACTCGTTAGGCAGTGCAATGATTATTAGACATCTGATCTGTAACCATGGAGGGCATCCAGGACACATTTTTTTCCTCCCCAAAGTGGAGGCAGCAGAAAGTTTCGAAGCTCTGAGTTTGATTCCTGTAGATGCGGCAGGTATTCTAGGCTGGGAGTTTACATTAGAAAAGCCTCTCATTACAGTAGGTGAGGAGGATGTTTAACTTTACTTCTGAGCACCTTGTGGGTGGGTGTGTGTTCGGTTATGAATACAGATTATGACCTTAGGGCTCTCCTCTGAGTGCAATCAGGCGCAGACTGAAATATGCGATGCTACTGTAGGTCCTGCATGTTACGAAAACAAAATCTCTCTCTCTCTCTCTGGCTCACACAAATTAAAATTCAAATGGCTTTCTTGCTAAGGCATTAAGGAGGATAAACGGAGCAACAAAACAAATAAAGCAATAACAACGATGTTAATTTTTGCGGAGAGAAAATGGTCTAATTAAACAAAAACATTTTACTCGAGTACATAATACTCTGATTGGATGAGAGGCATTCCATGAGTGCTGATATAGAGCATAACAGCACTGGGACGTATCGCTCCGCGTCACAGGTGTTCTAACAATCGTTAATTAGTTAATTAGATCGGTACGGTCCCCAGTGCTGGAAAGAGGAAAGAGCAGCTGCCTGACAAAACCCACTTTCAAAACCAGTCACAGAAGCACTTTCTTTCTATTCTTTTATTTTTTGGATTTTTCCCCAATTTTCTCCCTAATTTTGTAATTTAGTCCTCCCCGTCACTAGGGGCGCTCCCACATTAAGGCTACTACTACCACCACTCACTCGGGATGGCGGAAGACTATCACATGTTTCCTCCGAACCGCAGCTTTTCGAATTGCTCGCTGACTGGGAGGACAGCGCTATCCGCTCCTTCTGCTTGCGTGAGCTCACAGACGCCCCTGATTGGCTGTAGAGCCGTGAACAATGTGGCAGCACTAAGTACGTCTCACCCCTCCCCTCTGAGAGAGCTCGGCCAATCAGCTCTCTCTAGACCTCCGGCTGCGAGTGGTTACAGCATCACCCGGGAATCGAACTCGCCGTCTCCGGATGATACTGTAGGGCGAGCGCTTTTACCACTGCGCCACTCGGAGACCGCAGAAGCACTTTCAGCAAGAAAACACATCTGATGATGTTGTCATCTTAAACATCACTCTGTCTCCTGAATAATTGCTTGTAATCCGTCTGTATCGCCTTTGAACCGTCCACGTTGTTGTATTTACGACTAATGTAAGCCACAAAGCTGACTAACTTATAACACGTGGCTGAATCTCAAATCCCTCTCTAACTTCGGTACTTGGTGTGTGGGACAAGATATTCTACACCCTACTGTACATCGTGCACTAACTTTCTATTTAACTCAATTTCAGATTCAACCCTGTAATGAAAAAGTAGAATGAATGAGAATATAAAGGAAAAGCTTTACAGGACTGTCCAGCACCTGCATGGTTTTATTCTGCTCACCTTTTGGCTACAAAGCATCGGTAAGAATTTAAAAAATACTTTCATTAAAATTCTACACTAACTGTCAGTCGCCAGCTCCGTCAGTCGCGGTTAGTTAGTTAGTTCCGTCGAAGTGTAATCGGAGCGAAATAAACAAATTGTAATCTGTTAATAATAGACGCCATTTGTAGAACTGTTGTTTAAATGCAAGATCACACTCGAGATCATGCTGATATCCAGCACAACAGCACTTTGTGTAATATTGCTTAATTACACACACACAGAAATATCTTTATCTTTATTCATGTGCGACAATTATATACACATACATTACAAATAGAGGTCTGGGAAAACCAGATGTGAAATT
Organism: Clarias macrocephalus; assembly: GCA_011419295.1. Classification (NCBI taxonomy): domain Eukaryota; kingdom Metazoa; phylum Chordata; class Actinopteri; order Siluriformes; family Clariidae; genus Clarias; species Clarias macrocephalus. The sequence goes on from JAAGKR010001718.1 coordinate 17,930, forward strand.
GAAATGGAAACGCTTTTAGTTAGACTATAGTTTATCCACATTTTATGGTTTATCTTTTATTATTTGGAGTTTCGCATGTTCTCTCGATACTCCCTCCAAGTTCTCTGGTTTGTATCTCAAAAATCATGCCTTTTTGTGAACTACCTTTGTGAAATTACCCCTAGGTGTGAACTAATGGTGTGTGTGTGTGTGTGTGTGTGTGTGTGTGTGTGTGTGTGTGTGTGTGTGTGTGTGTGTGTGTGAGTGTGTGTGTGTGGGGTACCCATTGATGTACTGATCCAATCTACAGTAGGATGCTTTCCTGACTCATGTCCAGCACCTCTGAGATACACACCCCAGACTACAATAAAATGTTTACTGACAATACACGTACAAATAAATACATGAATATTTTCCTTACCAGGCGGTGTGCAGGCTTCCACAGAGGACTGGACGAGAACAGACCGTCGTTTGGACGGCATGGGCATTTTTCTCTCTTTGTATTTCGCTAAAGCTGCTTGCACTGCTTCTGTGTGCAGGTCTGCGAACACACACACACACACGCGCACACACACACACACACGCACACACACACACACACACAAAGCAATGCAGACAGCAGTCATTGCTAAGCATCTACGTCGCATAATCCTGCAAAATTTCCATATTTTACGTGACCACTTTTCTTCCCCGACCCTTAATGACTCCAGGAAATTCTGCAGTACTGTACATACACACAAAAACACACACTCCACGCCATACTGTCTGTGATGTGAAGCCGTATTAACCATCATTCTCGTGGGTTTGGCATCATTAGCAGCGCTAGAACGTTCACTCTGGTAGACAGCTTGGCATTTAATAATACGCATGAAGACTGAAGGTCTGCCGTTAGCATGGACTCGTTTATGGAGTGTTAACAAGCGCCAGTGTCTGTTCTTTTCATTCCTTTCGTTTACTATTAGCCTTGTCAGCGTTTTGGCTTGAGGTATTATTTTAACAGAGAAAGAAGCAAAGGTTAGTGGTAAAACATATGATGTGATCCAAAGAGATGAAGCTGCAGAAATGTCTGGCAGGTTTGACATTGTGAGGACATGGAGCTGGTCCACTACCAAAATACCAAAAAAAAAAAAAAAACCTTCTGGTTGAGGTTTCATTAAATATTAGGTCTATATAAGGGCAATGGTGCTCACAATGGTGATAACGGTATTACAAATGTGTGTGTGTGTTTATGTGTCGTGTATACCGGATCTGAAACGCTCGTCCCGTGAGTTGGCTGCTCTGGGTTTGTTGTGTTTGGATGTGAGAGGAGCCGCCTGAGAAGACACCGGGATCCGCGGATCCGTCTGCAATGAGGGGTCTACACCTGCCGGAGACATGAGGGGGAAAAAAACCATCTTAAAGCATGTGTCTATGAGAAAATGTCTCTCTAAGCAAACTGTTAAACAATTGGTAAACAATTTCTCAAACAAATGTGAGCTGTATAAATTAAGCTGACACAAGTACAGGCTGATTCACTCGAAAAAGGCCCCGAATATTCTGTAATAACTCTTGCTACGATGAAGCGATCTGAACAAAACTGCGTCCAATGTGCTCCTCAGTATATGGAGCTTCGAACACGGAGTCGTGCCACCGAGTCGGTCCGATAAGGCAGGCGCCAGACAGCCATTGCACCATTTAACGCCGTACCTCTTCTCCCAGTGACTCAACTTCTCATCAGGATGGTGGTGTGCAGTAATTGTGCAGCGAACCTATTGAGTCACCGATTCATTTAAGCGATGTCAGAGTGAATTTAGCAAGCGATATGTTTTTCCTGACCTCCCCTGCTCATGACGGGAGCCGCCCGAAAATGTCGCAGGACACGATCTGCAACCTCGTCCGCCGCAGTCGCCAACGAAATCTCTGAGACGACTCGCACACAAGACTGGGAGGTCTTATTCAACATTTCAGAGAGCTGCAAGAAAGGCCAAAATTGCATGCGTATCGTGTCACCGCAAGTAATGCAATCAATTTCAGTACGCATATGCCAAGGTACGTACTGTATTTTTTGGTTCAGATTCATCATAGCGAAAGTTATTACTGAATATTCAGGGTCTCCTTTGAGTGAATCATTCCGTATTAACATATGTTTGTTTAAATGTTATCAATATATACAGGCTTTGGTTGCTGCTTGATTAATGCATGAATAATATTAAGTCAAATAAATAAGCAAAAATCTAATTAAATTAAATCAATGCTATTAAATAATAGCAAACTGAAGCCTTTTTTCTGATTAGTTTCACTAACTAGTTGTTTTTCATATGGACTGAAAAGCTGTTCAGTCCCAATCCTGTGAGTTCTCATCACATTGTGTGCGTATGGAAACGCTCTTATTGTCATTATTAAACATAGCTCTGGTTTTGACTGATTTTTTTACCATGCAACCTCACAAAATGTTTAAGTGCTTCCCGTCCACATTTCTTCCACCATGTTGCCGGTTCAGCACTATCCTTCCAGGTTTTGATAATGTGTTGAAGGGTTCTTAACCCAGTTCCAGTCATTTTAAAGCTCCTTGGATGTTTTCTTTGCTTGATGCGGCCCAATAATTTGACCGTTCTGAAACTGTGAATTCTGAAATAATATAATTGTAAAATAAGAGCGCAGTTCAGTCTGAGCAAACTCGGTTTGGAAATGCAATTCGGATAAACCTCACCCCGAGCAACTTCAACAAAATGTCTTGATCTCAATGCACTTTATCTCCACTATGTCCTCTCTCGGCTCTCCTCTCTCAATAGCATGCTCCAATCAATCCACCTTACTGAACCTGTCGGAAGAAGCATCGTAATGCTGGCGCTAAACTTCCTTTCTGCTGACTTAAGCAGTGCAGGATTCCCCAGGCTCATAAATCCCACCGTGGATGAAGAAGAATCCACTCAGACTGCCTAAGCTTCAGGAGCTCATTTTATACAGCTAGAGCTGGATATTAACTGACCAGTCGTTCCTAAACCTATTCTGTATACAAAGAGTTTTAGTTCTCCAGATAATGCCGGCTGTCAAAAAAAAAAATTACACATTATAAATCTTTATAAATCTGAATCTTAATAAATTTCCTTCTCCAGTTCAGCCTGTCAGCTCATTAGCAGTTGAATAATGGGTTTTTAAAGCAAGGTAAAGCTCTGAGTGAATTAACTGCATAAATATAATGACACGGCTCCCGCTGTAGACAATTATATCCCATTGGATGCTGGACACTGGAAGATTTAATACGTAACACGTAACCCTTGTGTATGTCCTGCATGGTTTAATGATATTTTAGTTATGCAGGCTTTTATTCATACATTTCACAGCCTTTGCTACTGTATATACTGCGTGGTTCAAAAGTAGCAGACGTACTTCTACTATATAACTCCCAATCTGCAGTCTTTCCTGTGAACATTTAGCAAGTGAAACGCCTGATGCTTGAAAATCAATGCCAACTTGCAGAGGAGATGCATCTGTCTATGGGAACTGTACACACAATCATTCACCAACACCACTCGCACACTGCAGTTCTTGCCACATCCATGTACAGTCCTGATCTCTCTCCAAGCCATTTCCACCTTTTAGGGCCATTAAAGGAGTTCCTGGGGAAAGACAGTCTGGAAAACTTTGCACCTGGATGATCAAGGTGAGATAAATGCATTACTGTAGCAGGGGGTTATATAGAGAAATAAGAGGCGGTTTTTACACTCATAACCATGTTGTTTACAATCAAAAGTTCTGACTTGAGCGCTTCTCATATATAAGCACTTCATGAACTATGATTCGTTGTGAAGTTTTGCCATTCCCTGTGAGTACCGATCCGACACTTCTTGTTGATGAACGTTTTTGAACACTTCCATGTTATTTGTATTTTGTCATCAGATTTCCTTTTGCATTTCCTGTTCCTGACCAATTCACTCTTGACCACTGCCTGCCTTACTGCTCGTGGATTTTGAGTTGGTGTTCGCCGCTATTTGTTTTAAACCTGTTGCACTTGCCTATAACACGCCATTGTAGAAAATGTCAAGAAGCACACAATAATAAGTGTCTCAACACTATAATGTTGCTTTTTGGATAAAGGTTAGGACATAAAGTGGCTCTTTTTTTTGGCCATCATGGTTTTTATGCCTACACCGGGACTTTGGAAATAGGAATTTATTCTTTAAACAAACTTTTATACAAGGGTGATTATGAATTATTTCTTTTGCCTATTTGTCACTTACATGATTCAGATAATCAAACAAACTCGCAGGACTGTGAACTTTTACTTTGGACACACAATACGTTTACACATGGAACATTTGCACACTTGCACATTTTGCACACTAAACTTAACTGCAGCCTTGCACATTATCCTGCCAATAACTGGACAATACATTGCATTTCTATTATATTTCATTTACTATATATATTTTTCTATTTTTATTATATATTCTTTATATTTATCTTATTCTACTATTTTATTTCAATTTTTATTCTTATTGCTGTATATTATGTAAATTTAAGTGTTTTTTTATCTTTAAATCTCTTCTTTTTTGTTGTTGTTGTAATATTGTAGGTCAACAGCAGTCGTGTAAGCATTTCACTTCATATCATACTGTGTATGACTGTGTACGTGACGAATAAAATTTGAATTGGAATTTGATATTACACAAAGACAACACGGGCAAATACAAAATGCAGTTTTTAAATTTCCACCCCCAGGCCTGATTACTGCCGGACCTGTTGAAACCTTTCTGACAGAGTGGAACACACTAAAAAAACAAAACAGAAAGGGGGTAAATACTTTTTTCACATCACTGTTGAATGTAGGGAATTTTAAGAAAAGTCCTAAAACCAAGACTCAGTGTTAACAATAAGAAATGGCTACAAATGCTACAGTACGTACTGTACGGTTATAAAGTTAATAAGTTGTGTAATTAAATGAAGTGCGAGATTAATGATGTTTTAGCAGAACTTTAGCATATATATCAACATCAAACTTTTTTTTTTTAATTCTTTGCTTCTGTCAGACTTTAGAACAGTGAATTTCTCAGTGCTCTACTGAAATTTCTGACTAGCCCATCTGCAAGTGTTAGCAAAAAGTGTTAGCTGTTAAGGGGACACAAAAACAAAACAATCTAACTTAAACACTTCACCCATCCATTTAGGAATACTTATTTGTATTTATTCCCATTTTTACGACCTGGGTAGGACAATCAACACTTCTAAGCGCATTCACACACAATGGGTCAACTTGGCAACGCCAATTAGCCTAATCTGGGAGAACAAGCAAACTCCATGCACACCGCACCCTGACTGAATGGCTCCAGGAAAGCCACCATGCCGCCAACGTAGCCTAAATGACACATTGTGTCGTCAAACCACTGCTATCTGTTAGTAAGTAGTCTGAGAAAAACCAATGAAGACATTTGGGATACATCTCAATTATTAACCACAGACATTTGGGAAACTGCAGACAGAGAACAATGCAGACCACTAAACCAGACTAACCAAGCAAATTTAGAAAAAAAAAAAAAAAAAACACAGAAGCAGCTAAACATAGGGTTTACGCTCACCCACACAAAATGAGAAGTAAAGCCACCACAGAAAAATTACATCACCGGGCGCAGAAGCAGCCGAGACTGTGGTCAGCCTTCTAAGGCAATGTGAGGATAAGCGCTGGGACCGGCCACTGAAACATCCCAAACATTCTTTGGCTAAAACCACAAATGACAGGGCACGCAAGGTCAAGACGGTTCCTCCATCCTCTAAATTTATTCCCTTCACCTTTTACAATACGATGAGTCACACTGCAGGACTGTTATGCAATTCCATGAACTTCAATCCGAAGGAGAAAAACCACAGCTCGCCACGTTTTAGGGTTACTGACCATGGTGTGATGCGTGGTGTTTTCTGGGAAAATGCTCTAAATTCTGTAGATTGTTTTTAAAAACAAGAGCTGGACTTACCAAAAATGAGGACAAATGACTGAAGAAGTAGGTTTATTTTAACAGTTTACTATTACAAGGAAGAACATTATAACGTACTTGTTTTTTTGCTAGTGGTCCTCAACATTATTCGTGGATTATTCTAGGCCTGTATATTTTAGTGTTTTCCCTGCTCTACCACACTCACTTCAATTACTGCATCAAAAGGCTGTTAATTACTTAAGTCAGGTATGCTGGGCAGTGAACCTCCAGGACCGAAGTTGAGAACAAACGATGTACAGTGGAACCACGGATTGCCAGTAACGTGGTTTATGAGTGTTCTGCAGGACGAGCAAAGATTTTTAATTAATTTTGAATTGGAAACCGAGCATGTATTAGTTTACGAGTGCCGAGTATCATGCATCACGTATGCGCCTCTTATTTTGAGACCGAGCATCAAGTGATCACATCTGAGCCAATGATTTTTCTCTCTCTTGCGCTGCAGAATTATGGGTAATCGTCTCCCCTGCTGGGTCTTAGTGCTCGTCTCTTACTAGTATAATCAACGTCTCCCTCTCTCTCCTATGTGTGTGCGCTCGTAATTTGACACACACACACACACACACACACACACACACACACACACACACACACACACACACTCTCTCTCTCCCTCTTTCTCCCTCGCCCCACGTAATTTGACACCAACACACGCACACATACACCACTCTCCCGCTTTACCCACACGCTTTATTTACACAGAAAACTCAGCTCTGTCGCGATTCTTTTCAAAGGTAAGGTGCTGGTTCATTTGTTATTTATTATAATTTTTTACTTTACAGCAGTGATTCCATTAGTATGCGCTCACGCGAGTGGAATTAGAGAGATTTCTTTTTTTCCTGTTAAAACCGTGTTTGTATTGTGTGTGTTAGTTGTGAAGCTTAAAAAGCGAGGTGGAGGAAGGGAGGAGGAGTTTTACTGTTTAAGACGAGGCGAGGGGCTAATTCCACACACAAACATACACATACATGGCACCTGCGTGCACAAACAGAAACACTTATCTATTTGGTTTTATTTTTACTTTTTTATGTTAAGTGTAAGTTAATTTGTTTTATTTTTACTTTACATTGCATTAATTATTTTTATGTATTTATTGTTTTGGGCTGTAGAACGAATAATTTGAGTTTTCATTATTATGGGAAAATTCTATTTGGTTTACGAGTGTTTTGGAATACGAGCCCACTTCCGGAACAAATTATGCTCGTAATCCAAGGTTCCACTGTACATCATCCTATGTGAATGACTTAGGCAGAATGAAAAATGCATTTATATTTATATAATCTGAGAGTGAATCACAAATAAGAATTCGAAAAAGTAGATCAGCTAAAATTAAGTTTTGTCTGACTCCAGTTCGTTAAAATTCACAGGATTGTGGTGGCTTGTAGATGCATTAAGTTCATACCTGTGTCTTCTGCATACTGTGTTTACATGATAAACTATTGGCTGATTGGCTTTATTGAGTGATGCGTACAACCACGCCCATCTCGCTGCTCTGATATAATCCGGCACATAACTGATCATATCTTCGCTTCTACTCAGACTTTTGATTACGTTTACGCCGCAGGTTTAACTTCAGGCAAATACTGAACTACTGCCAAAGTTTCATAAACTTTTGTCCAGCCATTTTTGCGTGATGCTGTCACAAAATCTGGCTGCACAGACAGACAGCCATAAATACAGACAGACACCCAGAGACTGGTTTCGGGTCCTCCTATGTATGAAACATAAATATATCATTGAAGGACTGAGTTCTGACCACTGTACAGACAAAATCTTTTTTCTGGTTCAGTTTCCTTCTGACATTTACCTCACATGCCCCGGCAATGGAAATCCATCAAATAGAATCCACAGAAGGAAAAACAATTAATTACAGGCCGCTCGAGTCAAAAGTCTATAAATCCTTTATTTATGAAACAAATGGAATTATTTATGAAACTGTATGAAAGTAAATGATGCCCTGTATATTTCAGCTAAAAACACTGACATTAATTATTGCACCTTTCAGCATTTAAACACACAGAATATTGGCAGCAAATAACTAATGCTAGATCATAACAGATAGCTAATTCCCTCGCATCATTTTTATTGAATCACATAAATCACAGTACAAATTTGCGGGGGGAAAAATGATAGAAAGTATCAGATAAATACTTACAAAAAAGGAATCGAACCCAGACCCTGGAGGAGCTAGGAGACCGCTATAACCACTAAGCCACCAGCTACATCATACAGTTAATTTACTCTAAGAGTAAATTATAGTGGGAAATTATGATTTAGACCTTCCCACTATAAAGCCAGATGATAGCAGTAAACAGATAAAGGTAGAAATATACTATAGATTGGGGCATCGCATTTTTGTTACATCCACTGATTTAAACTGCATTTGCCACTTATTATGTACAGGGGGTAGTTCAGTGGTTAAGGCATTGAACTACTGATCAGAAGGTCTAAGGTTCAAAACCAACCACCACCCAATTACAACTCTTGGGCCCTTGTGCAAGGCCTTTAACCCTCAACTGCTTAGATGTATAATAAGATAAAATGTAAGTTGCTCTGGATAGGAATCTCTGCCAAATGTCAATGTGTTTTCATCGACATTTTATTATGCCACTTCAACCTGTATCCAAAGCCTGAACTCCTCCATCTGACCATCTGGCATGATCAGCAAACCAAACCTATACTGTAGATGTCCTTTATCCTAGTACACCACAGATAAGTCTGATTTTAGCAACCTTGAGTCATGCTTGAAAATGTTTCATCAGATCTCTACCCAGCAGGGATTAACCCTTTCTTCCTTAAAAGCCAAAAATATTTCCACAAGGAATAATTTAGTCTCTTCATAGACGTCTCCTAGCAACCACCCCACCGTTCAGCCCAAACCCCTGGCAAGGAAAAGCTTCTGAATAGTGCTCAAGCCTGCAATGTTAGGGCAGAAGACCACTGACTGGCAGTAAAGGAGACCCTTCGTGACCTAAACTCTTTTGGTGTAGACTCAAGTAAGGTCACATATATCACTGAAGCTTTAAAAAGGAAAATAAAGTGAGCGGTTGCTGGCAGTAAATCACTAAGGCATTCGTACAATACCGCACTCAATGTTTTAATCAGGACTGAGTGGGGTGTTTTATGATGGGGTGATTGTGTACGATTTCCTGTATCTGGGAGCGATGAAAGTTGCTGAAGATGTGGCTGACTATATTACTCAAACTAATACAGACATACTGTATGTCCAGGTTGGTTGCACTGGTTTAAGAACATCTGGCTTTTAAAACTCATCACATCAATTAGGCATAAAAAAGGTAAAGGGTCACTTTATTGAAATCGAATTATGGATGGAGACATTATGAGATGAACGCAAATATGAAACACAATCTCATGGCTCATGCATGTTTATCTGAAAGATCTCAGCATGCCTCTGCTAGGCTCTGCAGGTTGACTAGTTTACACTACCAACGCACTGTGAGAGAAGACAAGTTAACAATTAATTTCAGGCCCTTGGGGTTAAAGGCTTGCCTTGTTCAAAAATGGGCAGATTTACTAAGAAAAGAAAAAAAAAACACTATTATGCAATCAAGATCCAATTACCATCAGAATATTCACAAAGCTGTGCTCATATTGAGTCAGTAATTAACACAAAGAAAGCATGCGGCTGCTTTAACCTGCATGGCACCGCTTCTGTTAGCAACTCTTTTTCAAGTCTTACTAAGAGCGAACGTTAAAACCTGACATTAAATTAAAAACGTCGTGTACAGTAAAGACCACTGAGTCCATCTCGTTATTTAGCTCCAGCGTCCCTTTTATCTAAAAAAGGGCAGCCTCTGTTACATCTGGCACACTTATACAGTATAAGCAATGTAATAGTTACTAGTTACTAATAGTTACTATAATTAAACATGTTTACAATTGTACTCTTCGGTGCGCTAATAGATTTTTATTTGTGATTGGAAATTGTCAGCTTGCCTACACTAGTGCTTACACCTTGTTTCCCGTTAAAGCGCATTCAAACACCAATATTCTCCAAGACACAACAGTGAACACCAGATATTCTACATAATGTTCCTTTAAATATTTATACTTTCACATTAATTTAATATCAAACACCAAATATTGTCACAAATGGCAACAAAAATACAAAACCCAATCTCCATTACATGCAACTAATATCCTTCAGGAACCTACAGGCGACAGTAAATACTAAAAATATCTAAAATCGCCACTATTACACTCTCAAACAAAGGGCAACAACAAACATTCAAACACCAATCTTTCCAACTGTGTCCTTTAAACACCAACAGACACCACAAGTCAACATTAAATATCAACATTCTCTTGTTGAAACTGTAATAAATTCCAATGGTAAATTCTAGCTTCAACGGAGATGGTGAGTTCGATTCCCGGGTGATGCTGTAACCTCTCGCAGCTGGAGGTCTAGAGAGAGCTGATTGGCCGAGCTCTCTCAGAGGGGAGGGATAAGAGGTACTCATTAGTGCTCCCACATTAATCACGGCTCTACAGCCAATCAGGGGCGTCGGTGAGCTCACGCGGATAGCGCTGTCCTCCGAGTGTGTTACGCCGCCCCCGACGGTCCGTGAGCGAGCAGTTCGAAAAGATGCGGTCGGCTGATGTCACGTGGTTCGGAGGAAACATGTGATAGTCTTCTAGTCGGCCCTCCCGACTGAGTGGTAGTAGTAGCTAAATGTGAGAGCCCCCTAGTGACGGGGAATTGGACACGACTAAATTAGGGAGAAAATCAAAAAAAAAAATAAAAAAAACAATCAACCAATACCATTATTTACCATTAAATACCAACACTCCCCTTTCAACATCAATGAATACCAATAAACACCCGCATTCTCCTTTAAACTCCAATAAATACAGTAATAACATTCGCCATTAAACATCAACATTCTCCTTTACATATAAATAAATACAAATATTCACCAATAAATACCAACATTCTTTGTTAAAAATCAACAAATATCAATATTAATCGGTAAATACCAACATTTATCTCTAGACATCAATGAATACCAACATTCACAATTAAACACTGGCATTCTCCTTTAAATTCCAATAAATACAAAACATTCTCCTTTAACCATCAATGAATGCCAACAATCATTGTAAAATTCCATAATTCCTTCTTTAAACACCAATAAACTCCACTATTCACCATTAAATACCAACATTTACCATTTTATACCAACATTCTCCTTTAACCATCAATAAATACCAACATGCATCGTTTTAATACCAACATTCAACCTTTGAATACTAATATTCTACGAACAAGTCAATTAATACCACCATTTTATTCTTCTCTGTTGCCTACAGTTTATTCAGATGCTGAGAAATGACAAGCAGCACTGTCACTGATGTTCTTGACCCTTGGTTGACGCCGAGTCAGGACACTGCTGTCAACCCCAGTGGGCTCTACTTGTGGTTGTGATGGCACTTTTTGAGAAAGGAAAATGTAATTTAGTAGTAAAAGACATGAAAGTTGGCAGAAGAGAATTAAGAAAATTGCTTAAAATTGAGAAGCTTAGCTCGTGATCTAACTTTCATAAACTGCTGTTGCACTCATATGCTTAGATGCTCCTTCTGTTCTCAGCTCTGCTGTATTTCTGGCCAAGCTGTTTACGCGGCGCAGTATTTTCTACTTTGGAGAAAAGGGATCACGGCAATAAGTGTGTTTAGCACATGCTGTTATCGCCGCAAACCCAATGACATACTCGATTACTGGAGAAGGAAATAACATCACTGCTGCTGTGAATCTGGACTTCACCAACACGGTACTTGACTAAAATCTGCCTGATGTACTTGACTAAAATCTGCCTGATGTCCATGTACGTATGTACGTATGTATGTATGTATGTATGTATGTATCTATCTATCTATCAATCTGTCTCTGTCTATCTATCTATTCTTTCAACCATCAACCAAACAACAATCAATCAATCTACAAATCAAGTCTGTCTATTTGACTTTCTTTCTAACTATCTACCTTTTGGTCCATCTGCATTTTATACACATAATAATCCTTTAATCAATCAATGAAAATCAATCAATTGATCATTCTATTAATTCATCTTTCTTTCTAGCTATCTACCTATTTGTCTATCTTTCTATTTTTGTATCTACAGTATTAAGCTATCTATCCATGTTTTTGTTCTTCATATGATTTCATCTATCTATCTATCTATCTATCTATCGATCTATATAAGCATGATTCATTCATCAATTCTAGTATACCATTGTAATGTTGTATTGTATATATCTGTCCGTCTGTGTGGCGGTGTTCTATGTTTTTCAGGAGCTGTGAATGTCTCAAGCTGACAGATTCGTACTCAGACTCTTGACACCATCCTCTGCAGCGGACAGAAGGTTTGACTGATGTTAAACACTCCGTCTCATGGGAAATAGCCTCCAAACATGTCCTGAAAATGAAGACGGCTGTCTGAAACAATGCGGGTGAATCCCATTACGTCCACAACATGCGGTTCATTCGAAAACAGTGGCCCGATTTCCTGTGTGATGACCAAACCAGACGTCCGAGATAGGCATAAAATATTCATGTAGACCTTTCAGACTGCTGCTAAAAATATACACAAGAAAAAAAAAAAAGATTTCTAGCTCTTTCTGTATTTATGTCCCCTGGGAGCGTTTAAAGTGCACAGCAGGGACTGTTATCAGAGAAGAGATGCACTCAGATATCGATCTCATCCTGTGGGTTTGGAGTTACAGAAAACTTGCAACCTGTTCCTCAGACATATGCAGATCGTTGGTTATTTAATATACATATAAAGTATTGTACATAATATGGTTATACACTATTGACTGTTCAATTATCAAAGCTAAAAATAAAAACTCTGGAAAACAAAGATCGAGAAAAAAAAAAGAGCCTGCCGTGAGCATTATTGTGACATTTTGTCATAGACCTTCAAACGTCACACACTGTGCTGTAAAACATATCATCAGCTGAAAAACTAAGTGCAGTTTAAGGCAGATATTTATATATAAAGATTGGATTTTTGGCTCCTATTCAGTTTCAGTTTTGATGATTCTGTAGCCGGGAGTCCTAGTGAGCAAAATTGGCCATGCGATCAGGTAGGGAGGGGGGGCGTACTCTCCTCTATCAATCACAGCAACAATAGTCAATCATGGGCATCTGTGAGCACACGCAGGCAAATGTGGGCAGATAGTAATTTCCTCCAAGTATAAAATTAAACTAGATTCACATTACCAGTGATTCAGCTGTGATTTTTATACTCTAATGTAATACAGATCTTGTTTTTTTTTAGGGCCGTCAGAATGCACAAATCTAATATTTTTCACATTCGCATCTGGGTCACGTTCATATGTGGTCCTTGATTGGAAACATATCCAATCCTCACTTATGCGACTCGAATAAGAACAGGCAGATCGGGATTCATGAGACGTTTTGCCTCTGTGCGTGTGTGGGATGCTCGCTGACGTCACTCAGCACCGGAGGCGCGAGGATTTCACAGCAGTGATAAAAACAGCTGAAGCGCGGCATCTGTCTTTATTCCTTCTTCAGGACCTCAACGAATACAGCTGACTGACTGCATGCCGTCCTCCAGAGCAAAACCCCAAGCAGATTTGTTTGTCACGTCAATTATCTATGCAAATAAATAGAGGGTTTTGCCTGTACATTGGTCAGAACGCTCTCTTTTAATGATTTTTTATGTCTCAGACATGACAATGAATTAAAGTAGTGGTCAAGTTAAATTAAAAACCATAAATTTTTGATGGCGTACTGCGCATGTGTCAAACTGTGGATGTGTCTTACTGTAAATCGCTCATTGCAAAGAATTTACTTGAACATTTACAGTATTTGTATTTGCACCATAAGTGAAATCAAAAAGTTGAGTAAAAAGTGATGTTATGAACAGTTATGCTCCGGATTTAATGATCTATAATTGAATTATTATTAAAATAAGCTAATAATAAGCTAATTGCTTAATGTAAGCACCGTATAATAGTATTAATAGTATAAGTGAATTTTGACGCGCTGGAGATGTTGTAAGGCAAACCTTAATCTTTAACCGAGCTCCTTTTTTTTTTTTAGCTTTAATCTTCTAACAATTTCTACAATCTCTTTAAACGTCAGCAACTGGTAATTCCGCCAGTTTGAAACAAACGAGAAGTTGAACAAACTCGTGACGCATTTGGATCCAGATGGAGCGAGCAAGGATGCACCAATGCCGTTTCAGAGGACAGACGCGTCCACATTAGACGTATATTAGTCACTTACAATTATGAATGTAAACTGTCATGAAATCTGACCAAAAACATACAAATTGAACGCACCCCAAACCACCCCCCACTGAAGTTGTTTGAAAAGATGTTTCATGTGTACTGGATGAAGCAAGAGCCACCCTTAATCATTGCTGGATAAGAAGCCGGCGTGTTGCGATCAGGTGGATTAGTTACGCTTAATCGCCCCTGACCAGGATAAAGTGCTTATTGAAATTGAGAAAAGTTAGGTTTATGTAACAGGCTAAGAATCCCAAGCTGTATTTCTCTGCTCAAGTACTCTTTCACCGTGCTCATCAGAGGCATGCATTATGAGCTGATGAGATGAATTTGCAAACTCTTAAATGTGCAAAGTGTGCTCAACCGAAGCAGAACATCTCCGGCCACACATCATTAAGAGTGTGACTCATCACTCAGCCTGATTTCTGCTCTGCGATGCAGATAACATCTGTTCTCATCCTCTAATAGGGTAAGAGAGAGAGAGAAAGAGAACGAGAGGACAGGTTCTATTAACATGAGGTGTACGTGACAAGGTCAGACACCAAGCTTTAATAAAATTACAGCAGTGACACACTGCCGCAGTAAACCTCTCGATTCTCTCCGTACTCTTCTGAAGGTCACCTCAAAAAACTATTCGTAAAAAAAAAAAACATCGATATAACCTGTGTTTGAGCTGAACATTACAGCCTGGTTTATGTGTTCTTACAAACGGGCTTCAGAAGTATTCAGAAGGTCGAAAGAGCACTTTCAAAACTAAAACAGTGTCGTATGATGTGGTGAGACCTTAGGACAAAACGAACGCTTTAAAGATGAGTCTCAAAGGGTGTGTTCACACTTGTAGTTCAGTTCTGTTTGTTTGGACCAAAGCATCAAAGAAATACGTTACGTTTGATCTGCTTAGTGTTGACACTGACAGACTATAAACAGCCTGGCCAAAATAGTTGCACATTCTACGACTTCATTAAATCAACTTTATCTTTCATTACACAAAACAATGTGGTGTCCAGTTCATGTGTGAAAGTGATTCCCAGAACCACCCTTTCACAATTTGAGTCCTGGAATATGGCTGCCTGCGAGACATGTACATGCCAAACATTTCAAGTGTGAACACACCTTAAGCAGTGATTCTATTCGTTTGAATTCACTTGTGATGAAATTGCCCCTTTTCAACCGAGTAATTTGAATCCAATTCAAAGTTTTCATATTTCATTTTTCTCCCCTTACGTTTGTGTTTATGCAGTCATATATAGGACAGATTTGCCCCAGATGTTTGTTAGTAATTTTGTATGGTGCTGTATGTTATATATGAAGAAAACCAATTTTAAAAAAATCTCATTTACAATGAAAAAATGTTAATTTGCGCAACGACAACAATTTGTGCAGCTCCATTTGATATTTATTTGTAGTTCGTCAGTCAGTTTATGGATGGATGGAGCTTTATGATGCCTTTAGTCAAGGAGAGAAGAAAGAGACGTTCCGAATCACATTCCACTACACACATCGGCTGACACACAACCCTCGCAGATAAACATGTCAAGGGAGAATAAAAGAAGCAACATCGCGACTTTCACTCATTTTATAATGAGAATAAACGATCATGAACATGAACTCATAGAGTCTGTTTTAATACTCATATTAGCTACAGTAAGTAGCTGGGCAACAAAAACAGGGCACTGGATGTACTGTACTTGCCAAACATTACCAAAACGATAGAGATGTTATTTCACTTAGATCAGACTGAAAACCTCTACATATGAATTTGATTTGCACCAATCCATTTCATCCATCCATCCATCCATCCATCCATCTAAAAACCTCTATAGTCCAACTAGGGACTGTGGAGGCCAGTGGTAACCATTGTATTTATTCCCATTTTTACAACCGTGGTACGACCTCTGGTCAACATGCGGAGAAATTCCAGGAGCATTTTGTTCAGAGTGGCACTCCAAAGCACAGGCATTGAAGCAAGGGTAAAGAGTGGAGGTGCTGAAGTGAGAATGAAGGACTGACCTTGTATCTGCGGTATGTAGGGTGCTAGCAGCTTTCCTCTCTTCTTTTCATAGCCCTTCTGTGTGATGTCTCCTGCAGAAAGAGAAAGAAACATGTTATGACTCATTAAATCGTCTTAATCTCAGAATAACTGCAGTATAACACTTAAAATAAGATTATACTATATATAGTAACTATATTTACTGTATGACTAAGTACAGCCTCAGATTGGTCCGTTAATAACAAAAGAGACACATGCACAAAACTGAATCGAATCCAAAAATACTTCTTCAACAGGACACGAAGTTACAAAAATACAAAACGTTAAGCAGTCATCAGTGAGGGAAAATAAATTCCACAAATAGCTTACTAATGCGCATCGGCATGACCATTTAGCTTGACTGATGACAGGCACTCTGTAAATAGTACTAAATATTCCAATTAAGCGACAGCAACAATCTTCCTATTGAAATCCGTAATATACTCAATCAGATGCCATTATAGCTACGCTCACTCTTATACTTAGACAGCAGAACACAAGGCGCGAGTGTAACCCACTTCCCCGGCTAATGAAACAACTTGCTGCATTGCTCACATTCTCAATATGTAACTCATTACAGTAAATGCAGCTCACACAGGGCTCACCTCAAATCACCGCACTGACTGGTACACTTATTTACACACAGCACACGCCTCAAATCACTGCACTGGCCACTACACTTATTTACACACGGTACTTAAGTGCAAATCACTCCACTTGAGAGCCATGCACAGCACGTCGGTTAGGACAGTGGAGGTATGGAATGGAAAATAGACACACAAATGAAAATTTCTCCTGCCTCATATGTGCAAGCAAAGTATAAAGGGACCCTCATATATCTCTGGAAAATCTCATATGACTCAACTGGGGACAGTGACCAGTGTCAGTTTTAGTATCAGTGACAGTGGTAGTGTCAGTGGTAGTCTAAATATCAGTGTCAGTGGTAGTGTCAATACTAGTGTCAGTGTCAGTGGAAATCTAAATATCAGTGTCAGTGGTAGTGTCAGTACCCGTGTCAGTGGTAGTCTAAATATCAGTGTCAGTGGTAGTGACAGTGATAGTGTCTGTGGTAGTGTCAATACTAGTGTCAGTGTCAGTGGAAATCTAAATATCAGTGTCAGTGGTAGTGTCAGTACCCGTGTCAGTGGTAGTCTAAATATCAGTGTCAGTGGTAGTGACAGTGGTAGTGTCTGTGGTAGTGTCAATACTAGTGTCAGTGTCAGTGGAAATCTAAATATCAGTGTGAGTGGTAGTGTCAGTACCCGTGTCAGTGGTAGTCTAAATATCAGTGTCAGTGGTAGTGACAGTGGTAGTGTCTGTGGTAGTGTCAATACTAGTGTCACTGTCAGTGGAAATCTAAATATCAGTGTCAGTGGTAGTGTCAGTACCCGTGTCCGTGGTAATGCCAGTGTCAGTGTCAGTGTCAGTGGTAGTGTCAGTGGTAGTCTAAATATCAGTGTCAGTGGTAGTGACAATTCTAGTGTTAGTGGTAGTCTAAATATCAGTGTCAGTGGTAATGCCAGTATCAGTGGTAGTGTCTGTGGTAGTGTCAATATCAGTGTCAGTGGTAGTGCCAGCGTCAGTGGTAATCTAAATATCAGTGTCAGTGGTAGTGTCAGTATTTCTATCAGCGTCAGTGGTAGTTTCAGAATTAGGGTCAGTGTCAGTATCATTATAAGTGTCAGTAGTAGTGTCAGTATCATTATCAGTGTCAGTATCATTATCAGTGTCAGTAGTAGTGTCAGTATTAGTATCAGTGTCAGCATCAGACTCAGTGTTAGTGCCAGTATCAGTGTCAGTAGTAGTGTCAGTATCATTATCAGTGTCAGTAGTAGTGTCAGTATTAGTATCAGTGTCAGCATCAGACTCAGTGTTAGTGCCAGTATCAGTGTCAGTGGTAGAGTCAGTATCAGTTCAGTGTCACGGTTAATATCAGTAACACTTTCACTGTGACAGTACCAGTGTCATTATCACTGTCGGAGTTTGTGTCAGTATCGATGTCAGTCTTAGTGTCAAAATCCGGGTCAGTGTCAGTATCACTGTCAGTGTCATTGTTAGTCAGCGTCAGTACTAATGTCAGTGACAGTATAAGGGTCTGTGTCAGTGTTAATGTTAGTATGAGGGGCAATATCAATATCAGTGTCAGTGTTCGTGTTAGTGTCAGTATCAGTGCAAGTGTCAGTAACAGTTTGAGTGTGTTTGACACCGAAAGTAGTTCAGAGTTGTATGTAGTTCAGAGGTAACGTGTGATAGTCTTGGCCCTCCCTGAGTGGTAATAGTAGCCTTAATGTGAGAGCCTGCCCCCTAGTGATGGATTGGAATTGGATACGACTAAATTAGGGAGAAAATGGAAAAAAAAATCAAAAAAGGATTGTCGTTAGTGTGCATTTTAGTGTCAATGTAAATATCATTGTCACTCTCCATGTCAGTGTGTGTATTAACGTATCTGTCAATGTCTTTGTAAGAATCAGCATCAGAGTTAGCGTTAGTGTCAATATCAGTATCAGTTTCAATTTCAGTATCAGTGTCGGTGCTAATTTGTCGCCTGATAGCATGTGGATGTGGATCGACACTTACCTCTACAGCAGGGGTAAAAATTTCAAGTATCATATTTCTTTCAATCATTTAAAAACTAAATGGAACTGTATTTGACATATAAAGTTATCAAGAGAAGCAGAAAACAACAAGCTCACACAGTCTGTTGAAATTCAACAATAATCCAAATCTATCATCAGTCATTACAACACAATTTCCATCATAGTTTTAGCCACAATACTAATGATGTGTTGAATCACCTGCTTGTTCCAGGGCACACTGTTTACCAGGTTTGACTGTTAGTCAGGCAATTTTATACAATAATGGAAGCAATTTGGACAGATTCCCCTCACATGAGGCCTCAGCGTGATGCAACGCTCTTGCTGTTTAAGCCAACAGGAAGAAAAAGACGGCAGAAATATAAACCTCTAGCGGAAGGCAGAGACACTTCGACTTGCAGAAGATTAAGAGCCACAATATGCAGCTTTCTGCTGTAACTGGCATTTTCCCAGGATAGAAGGAATAGAGATGAATGGAGGGATATATACTGTACTGTAGGTATAAAGCGACAGAGATTTAACGTTAGAAGTAGAACTTAATGATGCCTAGAGGAATAGGGACTAAAGGCATGGAAAGACAGAAGGGAGAAAGAATACCGAAATCCTAGACACATGAGTAGAGTATTATCCATCACCAAAAGCTCATTTTAAATGGATGAATAGATGGATACAGTGATTATCAGGTTGATCTACAGTATCAAGCCTGTAATAAATCAGAAAAGTAGATTTGTTTAAGAATGGGTGGATGGACGGATGGATAAATGGAAGGATAGAGGGATGGATGGATTTGTGGGAGTCTTTTCATTAGGACTAGGACAAGCTGTGAAAAGAATGTGAGTTAATCCGTTCACATTTAACAGGAGAAAAAAATCGATTAATATTTGCTAATACGGTTAAGCTACAATAAAGGCTTGTGTGGCATGAGAGGAGTATGGATGGATGGATGGATGAGGGGATAAATACATGAATAAGATGCTTTACACCTAGACACACACAATCAGGTGTTGGAGGTCTAACGTATCACTGCACAGGCTCTAAGGTATTGAGGTAAAGATGTTTAATCCACTTCGTTTCCCCCAGACCAAAATGAAAACACAGTGTCAAGAGCCTGTATATTCCACAACAAAAGGAGCATTGATTCAGAGACTGACAGTGCTGAAGAATCGCCCGCGGCTTCGGACACGCTCACAAATCAGGGAATTACAGACGCCCTGAAACAAAGCAGTGGAGAGGGATGCTGGAAAAACCATTCGGGGTGGAGACGCAAACAGATCAGTCAATAGTCCTCAAACATGTCTTTCTAGACAAAGACAACCTCAGTATCGGTATCTGCCGAGGTCATTATTACGACTTTTCTTAGTATTTAGTGCTTAAATGAGTTAATAAGAACAAATTCTAGCACAGATATTTTATTAAGGCCCCTTTTATGGAATATTGAAATGCAATATACAGTATGTGTGTATGCGTATGTGTGTGTGTGTGTGTGTGTGTGTGTGTGTGTGTGTGTGTGTGTGTGTGCGTATGTGTGTGTGTGTGTGTGTGTGTGTGTGTGTGTGTGTGTGTATGTGTGTTTGCGTGTGTGTGTGTGTGTGCGCATGATGGCTTGCGATGCAGTAGGTTCCAATTTATGGTGTAGGCTACTGATGTGTTGCACCCGATGTTGTTCCCATCATAGGCCGTTTATCCACTTTGACCTTGACCAAGGTGATGATGGAAAAATGAAAGAATGACTTAAGCAGCTTTACAGGAACAGCTTTAAAGAAAAAAAAGGGGGGGGGGGATCTTTAAACAGAAAAAAACCAACTCATAAATGTATCTCAAGTAAATGTATTATTTGTATGTTTGATGCGATCTTAGATAATTTCTTACTCACTTAGTCTTTTCTTATACTTTCTTAGCTCTCTCTCTCTCAATTAAAGTTTTTTATTATTATTATTATTATTATTATTATTATTATTATTATTTAATAACACACAGTTTGGTCAAAGTGAGAAAGTTTGTATAAACATACAGTAAAACCAAAAAAATCTAAAAATAACAACAACAACAACAACAACAACAACAATAATAATAATAATAATAATAGATCAAATGATTATCTCACTTTTCCTGCACATTCATTCTCTTTCAGACTCTCTCCCTTTGTGTTAAAAGCTCTGTGTCAGCTTTCACATGCAGGCATCCATCAACACCGACACTCCTGTAGTTTGGATAAAAGCTTTTTTTTTTTTTTTTTTAAAGGGAGCCTCTCTACAGAGTGAAAGTCTCCGGAGATTAATAACTCACACTCCCCTGACACATTTGTCTCAGTAGAAAATGTACTGCCCCCCCCGGCAAAAAAAAAAGCTGCCTACTCAAGTAACACCATTCACATGGACTCATCCCCGTCTGAATGTGCTGAAGGCCCGTCACAGGATCGGCATTGTGGGGAGGATTTCGGGGGAAAAAAATTAATGACTGAAGGTGAGGAATGAAAGACGCACTGGACAAAAGTGTACGTGTTTCATGTACAGTATGTATCCTTATAAGTGTAGACAAGAGGGAGAAAGATATGTCCTGCAGGAATGTGTGTGAGTGTGTGTGTGTGTGTGTGTGTGTGTGTGTGTGAGTATGTGTGTGAGACTCAGTCTCTGCATGGAATCTGACCCTCATTTGACCCTAACACTCTACACTGCCTGAACTGCCAAAACAAAACAGATTCGATACACACTGTTACCGCAGTGACGATTCTCTTCCACACACACACACACACACACACACACACACACACACACACACACACACACACACTTTCTCTCTGTTTCTTTCACACACTATATAAATTATGCTTTATAGCGTTGTTACCTTAAATTATAGCTCTATCCTACCTTTCTATCACACACACACACACACACACACACACACACACACATATATACACAAACAATTTTTATCACTCAGTTTGATTTTCTTACAACCATCAGAGAAAGCAGCAGGCGAAACCAACTATACTGCGAAAATCAGTGACATGACACACGACAGGAAGCTGAACACGTTATATAAAACTCCTGTTTTCAGTCTCTCACATACTCACACACAATCTCACACACACACACAGAAATACATACTGTATACTCACATAAACACACAAAGACACATACTTTCACACACATGCCCAGCTGGCAGGAGCTTCAGCCAGGGCACTGAAGGAGAAATCGATACAGTAGGTGCGAGGGTGATTTTCACGCCTCGTTAGGGGTCCAAGCACCGGTGGGTGCAGAATGAGAAGGTTAAGCATTAGAAGTGTAAGCATTAGTGGTTTACTTTATAATTAAGGGTTAAGGGTTGAGTATGACGGGAATCATTTAGGAGTCGAGGTGTTGAATTAGGGCTGGTTTATGAGCTGTAAGGTGCACCGAGACTGGGAGAACAGTTGTGAGCTTCAAGTGAGCACTTGTCAAAAATCTCAGAATACCTGGATACCCAACACAAGCAACTCGAGACAGTGACACCCTATACCACCTTGACCCTGGAGAGATCCCAGACAAAGGAGTCCCACATCCGGTAAAAAGAGGGGACATTTGTTGCGGAGACAATGAGAACTGGAGGTACTGTACTGTGTGAATAAATAGAGCTTTCCAGTGTGTGTTGCTAAGAATAATGCGTTCATGTGTTTTTAAACAACCATTTGGATGACATACGACCACATGACAATTAATTTCTATATTAATATATAATGTGCTTGTGCCAATTTGTCCTCATCGTCCCCCTCAAATACCCTGTATGACGTTTTGTCATATAGTCTTAATACTGTACGATGTTGTCATATAGCTGTAATTAGATCGCAAATTAGAATTACAAACGCCGTTCAAGTCAAACTGGGACCGAAATTTCTTGTGTCAAACTGACTTGAAGCACAGTACAGTATGGTCGCCACATTAAACATCTGAATGGTGCAAATGTCCTGAAGAACGCTGTACATTTTCGAATGACGATCCCAACCGAGGTGGCTCGGTGACCGCTGCAGTCGCTGCTGTAAACCATTCGGATACTTGTACAGTCCTGACCTCTCGCTCCAAGGCCTTTCCAGAAACTGACCGAGACAATACTGACTGCAGACTCAGACAAGAAGAACCACAACCGCACACACTCGTGAACACGTTCGCTGATCGGAATCAGACCTGTTTGACTTCTCGATTCGACAGCTGGAAATGCGGCCGGGTCCATAAGTATTGGGACAGCACCGCAATTTTCCCATAAATCCTTTCAGATGAAAATTCCTAAAATGGCGTTTACCGCAATATTTTTGTTACAGCCTTTGAATGAAAGTCAAGTAAAGTTGGTCATTCTATCACATCTTTGCTACTTCATTTGAAGACTGTTGTGGTGCGCAAAAAAAAAAAAAAGAGAAAAAAAAAGTGCCCAAATACTTATGGACTCAAATGTATAGCAATAATAGTTAATATATCTATAATTATTTTCCCTAATGATTTAAAAAATATATAACATCATTGTGTGTGTGTGTGTGTGTGTGTGTGTGTGTGTGTGTGTGTGTGTGTGTGTGTGTGTGTGTGCGGCGTTCCGCCATCAACATAATGAATGGTCAAGAGTAATGAATAGCTGCACATCAATTACAGCTAAATGAGAGGAAAACAATGGTGACACTGTGTGATGGACACAAAAGCCAGACTTCCTCTCTGATTCTCCATTCATCCACCGCGTCTCTCTCCCTCTCTCTCGTTCGTTCTCTCACATCCATCCGTCTCCCTCCCTACCCCATTCGCTCGCTATCTATCCCGTCCATTTCTCATCCTTTCCACTTCTCGGTTCTTTTCTCTTCCATTTGCCACCCCGACGTTCACACACTCGTCTTTTACTCGCACCTCTCTGCCTTTCTTTATCCTTCTATATCTCTCTCTCATATCCTTGTCCTTTCACCTCCATCGCTCCATCAGCAGAAACGTCTGGCAATGACTTGTATAGAGATCGAGGACGAACGCGTGAGCAAGAAGGAAGACGTATGAAAGGGTGAATGTGAAGAAGAGAAAGAAGTGTATAATAGAGACTGGGCGTGAATAATGAAACTGGAAGGGATTAATACAGTATGAATGAGAAAATAAGGAGGATTGAGTACAAATAAAAGAATACGAGTGACTATGCGGGAATATCATTATGATAATATGCATGATATGAATATGAATGGAAGAAAATGTGAGAGAGGTTATGAGCAAACAAGTATGAAACGGTAGATATGACTGAGTAAGTATGAGTGAGTGAATATCCATCATGTCTGAGTGGAACGGATTCACATCACACGCTGAGGTGGATGTGCGGGTGTGAAAGAGAGGGAAAAACAAGAGCAAGACGGAGAGGATGAATGCTAGGATGGAGGGAGCAAGAGGCATGAGATTTATGGGAAACAAAGAGATAGAGAATAAAAAACAGTATGAGTGAGAATGAGAAAGAGATTTTTTTTTTCAGGACAGAAGGAGAAGCAAAAAGAGAATATGAAAGGAAAAGATGGAGAAAGGGATAGAAAGGATAGAGAGAGCCGGAGGGGAAAGAAAGAAAAACAGACAGGAAACTAAAAAAAAACAAAAAAAAACAAATGAGAAATGAAGATGAGACTGAATGATATATGGAGACAGACAGAGGGAGGAAAACGAGAAAATGGGAAAGACAGAATGGGAGAAACAGCATGTCTGTGTGTATGTGTGTGTGTGTGTGTGTGTGTGTGTGAGAGAGAGCGAGAGAGAGAGAGCGAGAGAGAGAGGGAGGAATGAATGAATGAATGAAAAGAATGGAAAAGAAAAGAGCGGAAATGATGAAAAGAAAGAAGGATGAGGGGAGAGAGATTGAAAAGGCCAGCTGTGAAAGCACTCAGGGATAGATAGAGAGAGGAATAAGAAATCAGAGAAACAAAGAAGCGTAAAGCACAAGCGTGATGATAAGGAGAGGCCTGTTTGCTTTGTACTCGGAGTTGTTCAGAGTGCGTATAGAGCCGGAGTTCGCACGTGTTTTGCATCCCGAGAGCCGTTCCCAGAGTTACAGACTTTCTAGAAACACGCTCTGAATCCCGCCATCTCGTTTCCACGTTGTCCCCGTGCGTGGTGGGTTTCCTCCGGGTACTCTGGTTTCCTCCCTCAGTCTAAGGCTCCAGTCGCATTACAATCCACATTATTCTTTTTTTTTTTTTTTTTTTGACCAAATTGGATTTCTATGCCATGACGGTTCACGTTCATCATTTCAACTGACTTTTATATGGCTCTAATGTGGACGCGTCTGCTTTTGATCGATCGATACATCTTTGCTTGCACCTTCTGGGTCGAAATATGTCAAAAAGTTTGTGCAACCACTTGTTCCTTTCAAACACTGGTTGAACTTTAGGACGGATAGTCGTTAATCGGCTGTATTTGTTGAGGTCCAGAAAAAAAAAAAAGGAAGCCGGACGCCTCGCATGAGCTGTTTTAGCAGCCATTTCTAGGTTTGCTATGAAATCTCAGAAATGCCGGTGCGGACTGATGACATCAGCAGGCGTCCTACGCGTGCACAGAAGCAAAAAAGTCGTATGAATTTTGATCCCGCATATCGGATATATATATATCCAATCCAGAGCCACATACGAAAGTGACAACCAGAAAAACAATCAGATCTGTGTCACATTAGAGGGGAAAAAAAGGACGGGAGGAGGGTCCGGGATCGATTCCCGGCCAGGCTCGATTTCTGCCTCTGTGTGCATGGAGTTTACATTGGGTTCTCCCTGTGTTTGGTGGGTTTCTTCCGGGTACTCCGGTTTCCTCCCATAGTCCAAAGACATGCAGGTTAGGCTAATTGGCTTTCCCAAATTGCCTGTAGTGTGTGAATGAGGGTGTGAGTGTGTATGTGTGTGTGCCCTGCCATGGATTGGCACCCTGTCCAGGGTGTACCGCACCTTATACCATAAGTCTCCTGGGATAGACTCCAGGATCCCTGTGACCCTGAATACAGGATTAAGCGGCATAGATGATGAGTGAGTGAGTGAGTGAGTGAGTGAGCCTAAAGACGTGCAGTGTACAATATATATATAAAATGTTCATGTATAGTGTAATATATTAACTTTATAGTGACCAGCCAATTAGACTTAACTAAATGATGTAAATTGAATAATAATTAAAGCTACGTTTACACTGTCAGTTAAATGTGAACCAATTCCGATTTTTTGCTCATATGTGATACATATTGGATATTTTCTATGTCCGTGTAAACAGGAAAAAACCGCATGCATTCCGATATTCCGAGGTTGGGTTCAGGCCTCCTTCATATGTGGAAATAAATCAGATATAAATCAGATATGTGCTGATGTGATTGTCATGTAAACAGACAGATCAGATTTTCTGAGACATTGCGTTCTGTACGTCATTATAACTGCGACTTCTTCGCGGTTTGATGACGTAATCAGACACGCCGAGGCGCTGCTCATCCCAAACAGATGCGCCAGTGTGCGGTAGCCTGCACCTGTTGCAAGCCACCAGAGAGCGACCCGACACGTCTCGCACTCAGACGTTCCTCTGAATGCTTGAGGACACAATAAATGAAGCATATGCGCAGGCTGCTATGATGCCCTTTTCCTCCTTCTCCGTTTCGCGAACTTTGCGTATATCGCAGAGCTAGCATCAAGCATATTTCACCTTCGTCCATCTTGGCTAGTGTGTAGTGCAAGAACCTCCCTTTAAGTATGGCGATGTTTCAGACGGTACGGCAAGTGTAAACACCTGAATCGGATATGGGTCAGAGTTGAAAGAACGTGTAAACAGACGGTCAGAAAAATCAGATATAGGCAACAAATCAGAATTGGCCATCGAGACCTGCAGTGTAAACGGGGCTTAATAGTAACCTCCACCACTCCAGCAAATGTCATGTATGCAAATATTTGTGGGAAAAAAAACTAACCTCATACCATCAGAGCCTCACTGGAAATGCGTCACAAACCCCTAGGGGTCCCCAGATCCCACTTTGAAGATCAGCGATATAGAAAACACACACAACTGCATTCAGACCTCGGACATACCCGCAGACTTAAGCCCCATTCATTCTAGATTAGCTTTAAGCAAATCAGGCATTGTGGATGTGACATTCGCGCTCACACTGGCTAACAACACGTCTCTGAGCAGAGCTAAGTTTAGAATCGGTGCGTCGATCCGCATCCGTTACGCTCTTGATTACAATGCGGACTTATTTTAAAGCTCGCAAACGGATTTACATGCTTGCTGTGAATTTTAAACGCCGTCGCCGTAAGCCTCACACGGCACGCATGACATGAAGGAAGACTTAAATAAACACAAAAAAGGCTACGCTTACTTATAGAAAAGTACAGCTTGTTTTGGAAATGCATCGAGGTGGTTTACCTGGTTAGCACTGTCTCCTAACACATCCTGAGTTCCTCACGTCTGGTCCGGTGTGTTTCTCCCCATGCTTGGGTTTCCTCCCACAGTCCACAAAGATGCACTGTACACTTCATGGCATTAACGGATTGCAAATAAGTGTATGATGAGATGTGTGATGGGTTCCATCCCCTCCCTGTGCCCTAAGATCACTGCGTTCAGCTCCAGGACCCCCCCCCCCCCCAACACTATACAGTATGTTCTTCTGTCTGACGAGACTATAGTATGTCACCCTCCTCACACACACACACATACACACACTGTAAAAAGGCTCATAAAAACAACTCCAGGATGCATACTATATCCTGTCTCACATACACTGTATCCTGTTTAAATGGTCGTATTGGTAAATATTCCGTCATATCCTTTAGAAAAACAGGTTTAATAGTTATATTTTAGTATGGAGACATTTTCTGGAAATGGGCTTATGCTGAAACCTCATTAAAACAGAATATATTTTAAATATAGATATAGAGTATTTTGGATGTACAGTACTTTAATTTTACAGATTCTTCACATTAAGTCATATCAAACGATGTATATTAAATGCAAACACATGTTTTACTGCGACAGGTGGCAAAGTGCCTAAAGATAGTTGTTTGTATGACAACATCAGCAGCAGCCTCATTTCCCCTCTCGTCTGTTCCGGCCGCTCAGCATCCAGTATCACCAGTGTACTAATCACATAATAGTTTGTGCCTTAAGAAATTATTCATATGTCACTGTATGGCTTAAAAAAAAACACATTCCTCTGAAACTGCTCATGTAAAGGACTGAAAGTGAGAGGCAAAAACTTGCCAAAAATTTGAGTCCTTCAGGAAGCCCGGGGAGCTGTTCCTCAAGACTACATTACAATGAAAAGAAAGTCTAACGCTTTTGAAGGAAATGATGAAAAATGGTTTCGGGTTATGTCTCGTAGAACAAAAGTCATCATTACTTTTATAAAGGGTATAACTAAAATTCAGTTCATTATATTGCCCATTTTGTGCTGAAAAAAATTATAAGTCACTATTTACTGCACAATCCTCAGCCCTATATGTGAAAAAAAAAAACAGCTAAACAAATAATGGCTAAAATGCTTTGAGATTTAAGGGCTTCTGGAATGCTTAAAGGAATTGCTGCAAGTTCTTCAATAAATATCTCATCCATTCATCCATCCATCCATCTAGAACCTCTGTAGACCAACTAGGTGCCGTTGAGGCCATTGTATTTATTCCCATTATTCATAACCGTGGTAAGACCTATGGTCAACATTCACACACTTCTGCCAATTTGAGACCGCAAGTTACCCTAATCTGCATGTCTCTGGCCTGCGGGAGGAAACCGGAGTACCCGGAGGAAACCCACCAAGCACCGGGAGAACTCAATGTAAACTCCATGCACACGGACCCCAAGGCAGGAATCGAACCCGGACACTGGAGGTGCAAGGCGACAGTGCTAACCACTACACCACCACGCCGCCTCCAATATATATAAACACACATAAATACTAAGAGAATTGCATTTTCTGAGCAAACTTAAATCTATTCACAGAATATCAATGCAAAAATCTGATTAATCGCCTACGCTTCTTCTGAAAGAAACTGCGACTGCAGTGTTTTCACCTGTGGTTATGAGTTTACACTTTCTGGCAGAGTCGCTAACAAACAGTTCCCCTTGCTCACTGGAAATTTTAATAGTGAGACCTTTAACTCCTTGTGAGAAAAAAAGAAACATTGCCTCTCAATTATGAACAGAATGTGCTATACAGTATGTCACAATGATGTTTTATAAATGGCTGCCAATAGATGTGTACAGAGTCAAATACTGAAGGTTTATTTAAATAACCTGGCGTCCTTTAATTCCCTTATGTTACATTAAAATGCCTTGCTATCATATCTTATCCATTTTTATTTAACTTTACAATGCATTTTTTCCCCACAATAGGTTTTTCATAAACACCCCCCCCCCCCCACACACACACACACACAAAATACATTTTGCAAAACGGCTAATGCTGTTCAATCCAAAAACAACTAAAAAGACTGATCAAACAAATCCAAGGAAGTAGTCCAAAGGACAACAGAGAACTCTCTCGCTCACTCGCTATTCCGCTTATCCTATACAGGGTCACTGGAGGCCTGGAGCTTATCCCAGGGGATTCGGGGCTCTAGGCAGGGTATATCCTGGACGGGGTGCCAATCAATCATAAGGCACACAAGCATAGACACACACACACACACACACACACACACACACACACACACACACACACACACACACAGGAATTTGGAAACACCAATTAGCCGAATCTGCATGTCTTTGGACTGTGGGAGGAAACATGCAGAACATACAGGACATCTTTAGTCTTGAATCTACTGTAAGATTTAATCTAAACCTAGTCCTATGGTAAAAACAACAGCACAAACATCCATTATATCAATATAAATTAATCGCGAAAAAATTTTTTTTTTTAAAGAACCAGGCAAAAATAGCAGTGGTGATGATAATTATAGCAAAAATACTAAAAATAATATCAATAATTACTCTCCATGCCTCCAAGCAATCTCACACCACACACATACACACACAGGCACAAAAACACACACAGACACAAACAGGGCTTGGCTAGACGACTCCCAGGAGAGCAAATGTCTCTTAAAAAAAGACTGCTCTTAGTTCTCATTATAAAGGACAGAATGTTAATAACACCACAGCAGCAGAGAGAAAGCCGAGGAAATCACAACTCGATACGGATCTCACACCACTCTCTCCTGTTCTCTTCATATTCTTAGCTAATTTAACTTCTGCTAAGACTGCCCTTCATAAGAACTAGCTTCTCCAGAAAATCCACTTCTCACAAGCTCCACTTTTTTTCTTGACTTTTTATCTCACCGGCTTTACCTTAATCACCTTAATCACCTCCAAGCCAGACTGCTAATGATTAAAATTGTTGAGGGGAAATTCATTCATCTTCTATACCACTTATCCCACTTATATACAGGGTCACATCCTGGGCAGGGTGCCAATCAATCCCAGGGCACACAAAGGGCAATTTGGGAACGCCAATTAAACTAATCTGCGGGAGGAAACCAGAGTACACGGAGGAAACCCACCAAGCACGAGGAGAACATGCAAACTCACACACAGACCCGAGATGGGAACCAAACCTTTAATCCTGGAGGCGCAAGGCCACAGTGCTTAACCACTACCCCATCGTGCCACCTGAGAGGATGCTTAAAAAAAAAAGTGAAGGATTCCACTTTTTTTCTCCCGACACTCATATAACTTCTGAATCAACAGAAGAACTCAAAGCAAGTCATCCTTTCCTGCAATCCTCCCACTTGCACATTGGATTCCATCCCTTCCACAATTCTACCAGACTATCTCATGAGACCCCCTCGTGTTCATCATTATTATCAGTATTGACTCCACAAATAAGACAGAAAGTTTTTTTTTCCCATCCTGAAGAAATACAAACTCGATCCCTCAGACGTTTTTGCAATTACTAGCTGGTATCATTGTTCTATTTTCTTTCTAAAATGATCAAACACATTTATAATCAGCTGTCTCTCTTTCTCTCACAAAAGAACCTTCAAGATCCTGACTAGTTTTACTTCAAAGCAGAACATTCCACACAGATTGCCCTTTGGAGGTAACTGAGATGCTCCATGCTGCTAGATCAGTCCTCCATCTTTCAGCAGAGTTTGACCCAGTCATCTACACGACTCCCTTGTCCATCCTCATGAGTCTTGGCTTTGTTTCCACCCTGGAAAATCAGTCATATCAAGTGACGTGGAAAGAATCCACATCTGCTCCAGACAGACTCTCCACTGGTGTCCCACAAGGCTCAGTTCTTAATCCTCTTCTGTTCTCCTTCTATACTCTTGGTGAAGTCATATCCTCAGACGGGTTTTTATTAGTGGTCGACAGATCAATCAGTCGGCTAATAAATCCGGATGACTTTTGCCATTTTTAAATAATCGGCATAAACAATCCAGTCTGGATGCTAACCGCCAAGCAAAGCAGAATCACGCAATCACATGAGCATCTATAGCAGGAGTGTCCAAATCCAGTCCTGGAGGGCCAGTGACCAGCACAGTTTGTAATTCACCAACACCTAAACACACCCACTGAACCTAGTAATTAACAGATTAGTTAAATCAGCTGTGTTTGAGAAGAAGAAGCACCAAACTGTGTTAGACACTTGCCCTCCATGACTGGATTTGCACACCCCTGATCTATAGTGTCGTTGCTGTGGAATCACAGCATGTTCAAACACGGAAGTTAACACAACATGCGTTGTGACTCTGCAAGTGCAGTACAAGCCCAGGATGTCTGAAAGCAAGCATATGAAGCTGGTACTGCTAAGAAGCGGCAAGCAGTAACGATGGGGACGAAAGTGAAAATAATTGAGAGAATTAGATGAGGTTGAATAATTGAGGTGAAAAGATGGCAGATACTACATGTTCTTTTAACATGAATCGTTTAACTATTGATACGGTTCTAAAAAAACACTGCACTAGACTCTGTACCTAGACAATGTTTGTTGGACTTGTGAACAAATTGGACTTACGAACGAGCTCTTGGAACAGAACTTGTTCGTATGTCGGGGACTTACTCTATAGAAGTTGGTGCTTTAGACTAATCAGCATAAAGACATATTCGTTCATTAAATCTATTCGTTCGTTAACACTATACAGTCTGCAGTTCGAGAAAGAAATATATACATCGCTCGTTCGAGTTAGCCGCCTAGCATGTTGCTAACAAAACCCAAACATGACAGTTTCAAGTTTCCACTCCTTATCTGTTTACAATTGTAAAGTGTAAAAATAAAGAAAGAAAGAAATAATTTTAATCAGCCGCTTAGAGATTTGTAATTGTGGTTAATCTAAGCAGGCAGATGTGTTAGCATGTGCAGGCTGATTTAGTCGTAACTGGTGAACAAATCTAAACTAACATAAAGAACCAGTGTGAAGACGCTTTCAGCAAACAAAAGCAGAAACAAGATTAATACTTAAAGTCCTAGTCATAATGAGTGCGTGGGTGACTCTGTGTGTGTGTGTTCGCGTGTGTGTGTGTGATTTAGTCCAGGTGTGCGGAGCACTTAGTTCAGGTGAGCGTGAATGTGCTAGCAGCTGCTCCAGTAGGTCAGGGCTAAATCCAAATCCAAAGCTAACGTGGCACTTCAAGAGTGAGTGGTGATATAATTTTTCAGAATATCTGTATTATATCTTTGCATCATTCAGTCTCAGTATAAACATACAATATTTTCTAGAACTAAACCAAACCTTGTGCCTTTACTGCTTCACTGCTGTCCTGTTTTTTTTTTTCCTTTATCTACATCGCCAAGCATTTTAAATCACAGATACATCTTTTTGTATAAAATCACAGATTTTTTTGTATGAAATCCAATGGAGGGGAACCTGGTGTGTCTTTCATTCTCTTTATTACCAGTTCAGACTTTCTATGTATGTTTAGGTGGGTGTGTATTTGTGCAGTACCGCTTCAGTTGTAGTTACTGACCCATAGTAACAGTAAATAGTCTTTTCCTGTAGTTGCACACACTACAAGGCCTCTTCCTTTTCCTCCATGTGCTCAGCATACACGCACACACACAGACACACACACACACACACACACACACACATGCATATACATCACACAATACACACCACAACATAATAGAGTGGTCAGCCAGCAGGAAGGAGGTATGAAAAACAAAACAGGCACTTCCTGCACTGTAGGCCAACTTTTAACACAATGAAGAAGGAAAAACCACAGAAAGAAAGAGCGAGAGAGAGAGAGATAAATTAGTCTCATGTAACAGCCCCCAACACTCAAAAATAGGCCAGGAAATACGTAAATTACCCAAACATTGTCCCTAAATGTCCCTAAATAGAGCAATGAAATCCCCAAATTACCCAAAACGGGTCAACCTAGAATGTGTGCTGTGTGGGACAAAATCAGAGCGGTCTCAATGAAATGCTTCTCTGAAAATGTCACCAATACCACCCTTTCATTTTTTTTTTAAACAATTTTCAAATGACATATAATTACAACATTTCCACGAAACCCTCAAAAATCATACCAAAGGGTTTTGAAAGTTCAAACCGTACTACAAATGCAGAAACAAAATATCCAATTTACCATAAAATAACGCTGATTTGATTTAAAGATTGGCCCCAAATTTGCCAGAGGTTCAAAACTAGAGCGGTTTTTGGTTAGTTCAGTGAATTGTTGGGTCAATTTTGGTTTCAGTATCAATCTGCACTTTTTAAGTTATTTAAGTAAATTTAAAAACATCAAATGGTTTAAAATCAACAATTCCTTAAAATTATCCTCGAGCTTTTGTAGAAAATCTACCTTACGATAAACCAAAATGTTTGCAGACTAATGACTTTGTATTCTTTTAACTTTATGGCCAGTTGGTGCAATACTACGACCTACTGGACTGGAGCATGGAGCACGGAAAAAAGGTTAACGCTTCGTACGAGACATGACACTTAAACAATCAATAAAACAAGTTACACAGCATTTTAATGTTTACTAGACACTCTAAGTAGTTTTTTTAACTTTACAACCTATATATATAAAGCTGGTTACAATAAACCAGGCAGTAAATGTTAGTGCTATTAAACCGAATCGTATTGAAATATCGAAATAGGACTAAAATAATAATCATGAAATCGGTCTACCACTGACTCACAGCTCGAAAACGACTTTGTGACAATGTAAAAAATCTCATGTAACATGCTTGACCTATTAAAAACAAAACCTCAAATAATCTGATAATAGCTAAAAATCCAAAGTAAATTGTCACAAATTGCTATAAATTTTCATTATAAGGTCCTAATAAGCAAATAACAGAAACATCAGTTCCAAATAACTGCCTTTAAAAGTCTTTAAATATTCCAAACGTGCCTCAAGCAGCCCAAAAAGCTCTCTGTGTGGTTACAAATTGCCCTGAACCTTCCAGAAGAAACTGTGCCAAAAGGCCCTGAAAGGCCTGAAGACTATTCTTTTAGTTTAAACATAGCTTTAAATCTGTTCCAAAACCCCACAGAGTCTACAAGTGCTTGAAAAATGGAGGTTTGAAAGGTTGTTTCCAAAAAGTATGAGAAAAACGAATCTTGCATTTGCAACATATCACACACATAATGTGTTGATATCACTCACTTTTCACTTTACTTCATGCAAGTAAGTCGCAAATTTTATTGTTGCAGTTGTGAGTTAACAGAACATCACAAAAGTTAAAACTAAATCGCATTGCAATTTTTTTTTACATAATGTGATTATGATTTAAACTGAGATATATAACATTTTGTACTCAAACATTTATCTAGGCTAACAGCAAACAAGGCATAAATAATCTCATTAAGAAGGTGCTTGCCAATTTTTATTTATCACCTTCATATTATTAAAGAAACAAAACAAATGCGTAAATTATTGACAAACTCGTAAATTCATAACATTACATATGTAATACAAATACATGAATTTCTGACTATGTGCATATTAACATAATGAATTGCAGCCTTTTGCAATGAAATAATTGCACATGTCAATATTTGCAGATTTTTATGTTTAATGTTTAAATTATGATTAATTGTGCAACACTATTGGAGGACTACTACACAACTTTTTATTTTTATAATTACAAAATATCACCCAATTGCGACTTTTTGATCTAACAATTTCTAGTTAATGTCAGTCAGTCTTATATTGTGACTGTGAGTTCATACAACAGTGACTTTTTTTTTTTTTTTTTAAATCTTGGAAGTTAATATCATGCAGTACAATATTTTATTTCAAAATTCTAAGTTAACATTCCATGATTGTAACATTTAATCTCATAATTGAGTTTATTATTTTATATATATATATATAAAAGTTGGCAATTTCACAATTGCTCGTTTCATCAAACAATTATTTGTTTATATCATATATTTGAGACATAGTGCTTCTGTTTCAGTAATTAAACCACAACCCAACCTAGCAGTGCGGAAACAGACAATATAACTTCTGTACCGTAAGCATTCTCGAAGCTGCAACTGTGGAATAATAACATGCAATTATAAAACAAAATGTTGCAACTGAAGAATAAATCTGCATAATATTTCCTCATACCTGGTGAAAACAAGCTTTCATAACCCTGTCTTCCATCTAAACTGTCACCCGATGTACTAAATTCAGTGCACGGCTTTCCTCTCCTTTGCACACTTTGCTTATTATATTTGTTTGCGCTATTCCCGCGTCTTTGTGTATTTCTCCTAGTTTTAAATGCTCGTTTTCAAAAGTTCTATCGTTGAGTCACTGTGTTTAATCAACAGCAGGTTTTATTGCGTGATTAATCAGCCCATGTCTGAGACAGAACTCTCGTTTGACGAGTGTGTTTTGGCTCCGGTTTTTATCTGTGTTTGGAATCGAGTCGTCTTTGGCAGTCAGCGCGTGTGTGCCTGAGTGACGGTGACACGGCGGGGCCCGTCGCCCAGGCAACGTGCCCGGGGTTCTGTTTCCTCCAGAGGAAGAAAAGCGCAGATGGTGGAAGTGTGTCTGCATCAGCAGTGTAAAAGTAAAACGCCCTCCATGCTTTAGATGCGGGACACATGCAGTACACAGTCTGGGGACATACAACACAAAGTCACACACACAAACACACATTGTGTTTTACTTCTAGTACAGTGTAAGAAAGATTTTGTCACCAGGAAGTACTGTGACTCTGGGAGAACACCAGCACTGTTCACCAGTCATTACAATGTGCACTATCGTACACACACACCGACTAAAAGTGTGTGATGATCTGGACATGCTGATTGCACATTGATAACCTAAAAAATATAATCACACACATATTTCGGTTATAATGTTTTTATGAGGACCTTTTGCTGACATAATTATTTGTGCAGATAATTAATGCCATAGATACACCTAGACCTACTGTTGTAACTTTTATCTTCAGTAATGAAAATCAATTTAAATAATCCATACAAACGGATTAAAAAGAATACATTTATTTTGTGAGGACCTGGTGATTTTGAGGACATTGGATTCTGTCCTATTATAATGAGGACCTTGATTGCTTTAGTCAATACAAAGGGCTTAATACAAGTATATTCACACTTACACTTTGGTTTTACAGTCTTTATGGGGACTTTTTCATTAACATAATTATTTGGTCAGTTAATTAATGCTAGATACAATCCAATCTTACTTTAGCCTCTAAGGTTAACTCTAACGATTTCCTTTAGCTTTTGATCAGAGCACACAATGTGGTGGCCAGTTCTTGTGTGAAGATGACTCCTCATGCTCCCAGAGCCACTCTTTTACAATCCTGGAGTCCTGGAATATTCCTGTTACATCAGCGAAGAAAAACTCTATAGATTTGAGGACCGGATGAGGATACGTGACTTTTAACTATAATAATGAGGACCTTAATCTTTTGGGCCCCTGAAATCTTTTTACTTGCACAGAAATGCACACACACATGCACAATGAGACAAAGGTGGTCATACCCTGAGGTAACGAATAGATGCTTTAAAAAGAATACACACTGGTGTATGATTTGTTTAGATCAGTTTAACACTCAGCTAGGAATGACCTCTATTATATCACTGTTTCTCACACGCAATACAAATGTTTATTTTTCAGCCTTTCTAAGACCTCTCTTTCTTTCTCTCTCTCTCTCTCTCTCTCACACACACACACACTATTTCTGTGTATGTGTTTCCTCTAAATTGGACTTCCACAGCATGCTAATGGAGGTGAATAGAGAGCTGGCACTCATACTGATGGTATAATTACGAGGTCACACACAGTAATCCGTCTCATTCATGTGTTAATTCTCAGACTCAAAGGCAGTCATGCTTCTTCAAAATGCAGTGTCGTGATCGGCTAATAACACCGTCTATATTCTGATCTTCTCTTGCTCTATGGACCGTTACAATAAATTATAATCACACCATGTTAATACTGGCTGCATCAATTTTAACAGCAAGCTTTCAAAGACCAATAAAATAAGCGAACAAATTTAGAAACTTTTTCAAACTGTTCCACGTACACTACATCTGTACAGCCTTATAGTTGCCTGTTACGTTATGCCCACTAGGGGCGCTAAACTGGAAAGCCAATTTACTCAATAACTCAAGACGTATTTAGCGCACACATATAACTAGCACAGAACACACTCCTACACCAACACTAATACAGAGAAACACACACATACACACACACACACACACACAGTACTTATCCTTCACACACACACACACACACACACACACACACACACACACACACACACACACATCTCAGTCTCTCCCACAAACACAGACTCCCACCTAAATATCTAATGCATCACAGAGCCAAAACCAATACAGAATATGTTTACTCTCTCATACACACACACACACACACACACACACACGCGCAGTGAGAGTGAGAGAAAAACAGAAACTCAAACAGGCACACAGCTATCCAAAATTGACAATACTCATATTTACACACACTCATATCTACACACACACACACATACACACACACACACACACACACACACAGATACTGAAACTCAAACACCTGATATCCAGAATGACCATGGTCATACCTACCCACACATACACACACACACACACACACACACACACACACACACACACACACACACACAAGAACACACACAAGAACACAC
Source organism: Clarias macrocephalus (assembly GCA_011419295.1). Taxonomy (NCBI): domain Eukaryota; kingdom Metazoa; phylum Chordata; class Actinopteri; order Siluriformes; family Clariidae; genus Clarias; species Clarias macrocephalus. The sequence goes on from JAAGKR010001718.1 coordinate 55,840, forward strand.
ACACTCTCCTTCTCTGTCTCATTTTGTCCATTTATGGTTAGTACCTTGTCCAATATAAATTGCATATTCTACATCACTGGATATTTTCACGTGGCTGACATCTGAACGTCTTTCTCTCTCTCTCCTTCCCTGAGGGCATGTTGGGCGTGAGTGAGCAGAGCGCATTTTGAGCATGACTGTGAGCGTGTTTGTTGCTTCTTTTCTCTCAAACTTTTGGTTAAAAACACATAATATTTACATAATTAACATTGTGCAACAAGCACATGGAGCCTTTCAGAGTTGGAAGAAACAGTGTTCTGGGCGTCAACACCAGCATGTCACTGCTATGTGCATGCCATGCCGTCCCAGGACTCTCTCCTAAAGCCTATGACTCCATAATGCAGCACCACTGAGCGAAAGCAGTGTGTGGCATGAGTGTAGCATGAACATGTCACTGCGGCGTCAGGAGTAAACAGTGCAATAGTTTTGGTTTTAAGCACTTGGAAAAGTGGAAAGATTCGACTACTATATATATATATACGTTTCAACTGAAACAATGAAGTGCTTCGTATGTACGTGTCTGCAGGACGCAACAGGAGAAAATGTGGATAATGGCGTAAGCAATACTTCACCCTGGTATAAACAACTCAAGGAGGAGCCTCCGGCATCGAGAGAGCAGAAACAGCCGGTGCGATGCCTTCACAGACCACAACTAGGAACCCTGAGGTACAAGTCGATAAAATTCACGCGCTGAAGCTGAGGCAGTGCCCAGCGAATGGGTGCATACACTTGATGCCACTGATACTAGTGAACAAGCACAACTTAACAATAAGGATAATACGGAGAAACCAACAATAAGTACTCAGGCCAGTACTATTGCTGAAATTGACTCGGAGAAACTGGTGAGTCTATATTGATGGAAAATGAACAAAACTGGTTCTAAAACAATTGCAAAAAAAAAAAGGGGAAAAAATACAGTAAAGCAGCAAGCCATTCATTCCTCTTCTGTACTGCTTATCCTAAACAGGGATGCAGGGAGTCTGGAGTCTATCCTAGGAAACCTCGGGCACAGGACAGGGTACATGCATACTCACACACTACGGGCAATTTGGGAACTCCAATTAATCTGTGGGAGGAAACCAGAGGTCCCACCAAGCACGGGGAGAACATGCAAATCTCCATGACTGTTGGTCTCTACAGACCTGAGGCACAAATGGAACCCTCGTCCATCCTCGGAGATGTGAGGCCACAGTGCTGAGCACTGAACCAGAACAGTTTCAAGTTTTATTGAACACGGTTTTAGTAGACGACCAACTTTTTAGAGACAGATTTCCTGTTTTCGGAATAATTTTAAGAAAGAAACAAAAAGCTTTTTTATTTTATTGGAATTTTGGCAAAATACAAATGAAACAGTTGTGTCATCAGCATATTATCAAAGTTGTTAGCCTTAATACAATAAAAACTAAACTTCAGTCTCTGGTAAAACTTCAGTCTTCTAATAATAAGAACCATATTCAGATCCTTCTAACTAAAAGAAAAACATCCTGAGTACATTAGCGCTGGTAAGAACATGTTTCCAGAACATGGACCAGATGGACGCATCCTCTACAATGCTTTGTGAAGGACGAGACAATTTTTCCACAACCTGTGTTACAATAAAATCTGAATGTTCGATCTGAATCAGACGAAATTTTTAAAGGAGCAGCGATTTTTATGAAGAACTGTAAGTTGCAAAGCAGGTCTTTTCAGGTGGTTTGCTAAAAGTCTCACAAGATGCAGAAATTGACAGGCCAATAATGTTGAGCTTCACAAAGTCCTACAGTATAATTCATGTGTAGTGACAAAGTGGCAAAGATGGACTTGTGTTACATGTATTTCTTCGGCATCATTGGAAAGGACTTGCCAGAAGTGCTTAATGACAGCCTAAATAAAAACATGCCTCCAGGAAGTTGTAGAAGAGCAGCCTTACACTGCTAATGAAAAATGGGGACGTCACCAACACAAGAAACCGGACACTTTCTTGGACTCCTTGCTTTGGAGAGAGATTAAACTGCACTCCGAGGTTTTAGCTGCGAGGTTGAGAAACTTTCTGGTAGAGACTGGTACATCCTGGGAGGTGTAGGATGATAACATCAACATTCGATAACATCACTTTGTCCTTGAAATCTCAAAATTATACGGGGTGAATATAGGACTGATCGCTTTAGATCGAAAAGCTTTTGATTGAGTGAAGCACATACAGTACACCGATGAGGACAATATACAGGAAATGCTGGCAGAGTTCTATGGAGGAACCCGGTGAAGAGCATCCCGCTCACTGACCTGCAAGGTTGCACTGATCACTTACAGTATTAGACAGTAAAAACGTCACAAATATGGACTGTCTCTGAAAAATAATTATTAATTAAAGCTTGTGTGAAAGTTTTTAACAAGAAAAGTCTGCAGGAAAGACTTGACACACCATGGCGCTCTGTCCATCGGGATGAGTGAGGAAGAGCGCCCAAAAAGATCGCTGTACAAGCCGCCATTAATTGAAAGAACAGATTCCCCCCCTCCTCCCCCCCGCTAAATTCTCCCTATTTTGATCATATCCAGTTCTTCCCATATTAAACTACTACTATCACTCTTTTGGGAGGGCCGAAGACTATCATGGTTTCTCTGAAACCACGACATCTTTTCAAACTGCTTCGTCACGCCCTTTTGGGGGACGGCATAACACACTCGGAGGACAGAACTATCCACTCATTCCGCTTGCGTGAGCTCACAGACGCCCCTGATTGGCTGTAGAGCCGTGAACAATGTGGGAGCACTAAGTACCTCTTACCCCGCCCCTCTGAGAGAGCTCGGCCAATCAGCTCTCTCTAGACCTCCGGCTGCGAGGGGTTACAACATCACCCGGGAATCGAACTCCGCATGGTAGGGCGAGCACTTTCCCACTGCGCCATTTGGAGGCCCAAACTGAACATTTACAGTGGATGAGAATTTCACACGCTGTTCTTGCTGTCGGTACTTCTATCTGCATTCTGTGCACTGCAAAAAAAGGGAAAGATTCTTGAATCTAGCCAAATCTATCTATAATTTCATAAAATAAGTTTACAACAAACCAAATATAAGATTACTAAGTTTACTTCCAGTCAATTTTTACTAAAATTGCAAGCGAAAAAATGTCTTCTTGTTTTGGCAGATGCATCGCTTCTTTCAAGAGAAACTAAAAACTAGCAAAATGATCTGCCAATACAACAAGACATTTGTCGTCTGCAATTTTAGTCAAATTGACCAGAAACAGGCTTTATAATCTTATCTTTGGTCTGTTGTATTTGTAAATTCTGTATCTTAACTATATTCAAGATATTTTAACTTGCTAAGATAACAGTCTTGTGGTCTGACCAAACGCGAGTCAGAAATGACTGTTTTGTCTCCAGAGAGAGAGAGAGAGAGAGAGAGAGAGAGAGACGATCTCCCCCCCATTTACACAGAGCTCCAGACTCCTGCCACTCCACACACTACTGTGTGTAACTGTTTTAGTGAGAGGTTCTCGTGCAGACTTTTATCCTTGGAAAAACAAACACGATGTCAACTTTTAATCTTTGTTCTTGTGTAATTTTTACATGAGCAGAAAAAATGATAGTGACTCCTGCACTGATAAAGTCAAGGATTTACAAAAACACAGAGGCAACCCAATGTGTGTGATCCAGTGGACTGGCACCAGGGTGTCCAGTGTGTACCCCACGTCTCTCGAGAAGACCCTGCATGAAGGATAAAGCGGTAAAGACGATGAACGAATAAACCAGGGAATTTCCGGCTGAGAGGATCGGGTGTAATAATGGACCGCTGTGTAGTCCTTTGTCTTAAAGGACAACTGCTCTCTGCTATTATTACAATTTTAACTCATTGATTAATATCATTATTTATTTGATGTGACGTGTTGAACAACTGCAGTAATGTTTTTATTATAGTCTCTCTCACTCACTCACACACACACTCACACACACACTCACACACACAAATCATCTACCAGGCTTTAGCTCTCATGCTAGCCAAGGTCAGGGCTACGAGTGATGACATCACAGCTAGAGAATGCGTCGGCTGAGTGTTTCCCTGCATGGGAGAGTCTGTTTAGCTATCATTGTGTGTGTCTGTGTCTATGTCTATGTGTATGTGTATGTGTGTGTGTGTGTGTGT
>JAAGKR010001718.1:65000-115041 GCA_011419295.1 Clarias macrocephalus
TATTTGGTGCGTCTAGTTACGTTCAGGTTGTGGACGGGAACAAAGAATCTCGAATCTGGCAACTGCAACAGAACGAAATCACAATCCTGAAACGCTAGAACAGTCACAGCTAATTTACTTGCATTTGTAAACATACTTTTTTTTGTATGAGCAACAGTTTATTCCACCAGGCTTGTCAAAACGTTCTTACTGATCTGGTGAACAGAGTTATGGGATTGGCTATGCAGCGTTGGACACATGCCATGCCGACTACATGTGCCTTTTGTGGAGAATGGAACGCTATAATTCTGTCTACTAAATAACATGTAAAAATAAATAAATAAATAAATAAATCATGGTGGACAAAATTCTTGCTCCATTTGACAAACAAATTCTATTGTTTTAAACTCTGTATTATATTAACACTGTAAAGCTATCAGTTATTGTGACTCAAAAATAGCATCTGCACACCTTGTCAGTAATTTACTAGTAAAAAAAATCCTATAACACACACACGACATAGAATACACAAACTGAACACAAGAGTGAATTAGCTATTGATCGACTGAGACATGAAAAATAAATCACAGATTTGCAGTGCGGGCTGAGCTTTGTTTTCATTACAACTGAAATTACATCCATCCATCTATGGCCATTTCTTCCCCATTTTTTTCTGCTTTATCTGGTTTTGTGTCGAGCAAATTATTAATCTCAAAACTTCTGAACATTTTTTTTTTAAGTTCATAAGCGTTTGTTTTTTTATTTTTTATTACAAGTTCGCATCACAAACACACAACAGTCCAGTTTGCATAATTTGACCCTTAAACAAAATGCAGGTGATGCAGACGTGATCCGTTACGAGCTCTTCAATCCACATTCTGTAGATTAGCTCACATCAGATCTCCAGATCAATAATTCTTTTTTACTGCGACTTTTCTGATTTACACTATTCACACCACAATCTTACATATGGCTCTGTTCAGATTCAGACTCTCCAAATTAGTATTTTTCAGTATTCTTCAGGCCACACTATCTACACTTTCGCACTTTTATTACCTGTTTCAGGGCGCATTGTAAAAATTTGCACTCTTTACGGCACACTTTCTAGATTAGCTGTCCTAGGTTTCTTTATCTCGTTAACTTTCTAATGCATATGCATTTGTTTACTAGCTAGTCGATCCAGTTGGATGGACAGTCCACCAATAAATAAGAGCATAAAGGCCTGAAAAACCACAAACGTCTAGTTTTTTACAAGTTTGTTATGTACAAGACAATTAAGTCCCGGGACAACACCATCATGTTTAGTCATTACATTCGCCTACCTCTCTTTTTCTCTGACTGTCTCTATCTGCAATTTTCCATCTGCCATTTCTTTCTTTCCCTGATTATCTTTCTTCCTGTTTCCTTCTCTTTCCCTCCCAGCTGCTTTCACGCTTTCCTTTTGCCTGTCTGTGTCTGTCTCTTTCTGAGCCCTGCCAAAAGTCATTCCCTTCTGTATCCTGCTTAACCCCTAACCCCTTCTCCTTAATCCCTGACCCACTCTTTCCCCGGGGTTCCAGTTCTAAAGAGAGGACTGGATTTGAGGAAGGAAAGAAAAAAAAACAGGTGATTACCTACAGTATGGTTTTCTCAGGGATAGACATTACGCTGCACACTGCCAATAAACCGTTCACAATCAAACACTCAGCATGTGCACATGATTTGGGGTTCATTTTTGGTTTTTGAGTTATTGGACATTTACACTTACACTATCTCAGTTTCACTAGCCTTATCATAAATCTTCAGAATACACGATTCCGTGTTGTTTGATCCTTAAGCTCAACCCAGTAAATCAACCAAAATCACCTGGGTGGAGATGTCTACCTGTCCAAAATGTTGATCCTTCCTGATCTATCCCCCCCCCCCCACCACATGCATACTCCATTCCAGGATTACTATCAAAGAAGAGAATGCTTTTCAATAAATCGTTATCTCTACCCAAACAAAAGGCTTGGCAGTACTATCTACCTGACTACCTACCTAACTTCAAAATACTGTAAAAGTCTAGAGTCCTCATTGGTGAGTAAGCAAGAACAGAAAGTAGTTCTGTGAATTCTTTCTCCGCAGCCCACAAACATATATTTGTCTTTTTATGTCTTAAAAAAAAAGAAGGGAGGACTCGACTAACGATAACATACACACACACACAAACAGCAATACAAAAATGAGGAGCAATACAACACACTTTTGTCTGTCTTATGAGGACCAATTTTTGATCATAAAAAGAAAAATGCATACTGAAAGAGAGAGGGAAAAACATGGACACAGTAAGTAATATACAAAGGAAAATATGCAAACGTCTTAGGCCCTGTGGATTTTTTTAGTACCCACCATGTTTAGTTTATCTTACAGAAAAATATCACGGTGGCATAGTAGTGAGCCCTGTGGCATCGCACCTTCAGGGTCGGGTTCGATTCCTGACTCGGTTCTGTGTGTGTCGAGTTTGCATGTTCCCTCTGTGCTTGGTGGGTTTCCTCTGGGTACTCCAGTTTCCTTTCACAGTCCAAAAACATGCAGACACAGTGCTTCCAAATTTTGGGTGTTCTGCGATGGAGAGGCACCCTGTCCAGAGTGTACCCCACCTTGTGCCCTAAGACTCCTTGAGCAGTCTCCAGGCCCCTGCAACCCAGTATACAGGATAAGTGGTATAGAAGATTTATTCAAATATCTTTGGCCAGGAAAGAAATCAGCATATTTTGTAAAATATCACTTTTTAAATAACTAAAAGAAGAGAAAACTTTTGCTGCTTAAAAAAGAAGCAGGTGCGACAAAGTCTTCGGGATGACTGTGGCTGGTTTCTACAAGCGGTTAATTTCCTTATAAAGCTGCACAGATTGTACTTAAGACTATATTTTAAGCGATTGGTAGTCACACCAATTACTGTGTGGTACATTTAAAGTATTTTTTATGCAGATTTCTTTTTCTCTACAGCAGTTATTTGCATGTGACTAAGACTTTTGCACAGACCTGTATATCCAGTACTGTTTAAGATAAAACAATATACTATAATAAGAAACAAATAAGCCATCCATGTTTGTCTGCTCTTTTTATACTTTTTAGATTTTAAACATTATTTATAATGTTATTTGTGCACATTATTTACTTAAACTAATGAGACCCAGACAATTTCTTCTCACTATTTCTCGTTTATTAGCACCTGAGAACTATCAATTTAATCAATCTCATCAAACAGGATGGAGAAGAAAGATTTCCATATCATATGTGGATCACACAAGAATAAACTGACAGTGTAGTTGGGAAAAAAAGTTATGTGAGGACATGCAGGTCTTAAGAGGGTAATAGTCTAATAATCGCTAATGTAATGATGATGATGTAATGCAGAGAGAGAGAGAGAACAGGACAGAATAACAGATGGGAATAATACGGTAGACAAGAGAGAGAGGGTGAAACACGGATAAAGAAAAGAGTGAAACAAATTGAAGGAAGAGAAAAAAAAATGACAAGTAACTCGGATAAGCAGAATAAATCAGCCGTGGGATACGTGTCTGAGTGTGTGTTCTGTCTGCTGACAGCAAGTGCCGCTGAATGGGGGATTAGAGTGGCATCTCCATGTTCTCAATCACTCACTCACTCACTCACACGCCCACACACACACACACACACACACATATTTATATCCTCCAAAGTGTATATGGTTTATCACGTGTATTATGTTTTTAAAAATATATATATTAGTTGGGCTGTTTAAGTCAAACTGGGACTACACAGACAGATGCTTCTCTGCCGTGTGCTCCGAATTGGGTGTAACGATTTTATGACTTCATTCACAAGAAAATGTATCACTTTAGCAAGTGGATTGATCACTTGCTAAAGATGATCTTATAGTCCATTACCTACAGCGTTATTCTTTCGGCAAGTCCCGTTAAAGGTTTACCACATCAGACCATCCGATCTACACATTTGACTTGGCACAGGTTGTATACCAGATGCCCTTCCAGACACAACCCACCCACTTTTATCCATGATGCCCTGCATCCACGGCCTGGGTTAGGGGCACTGGCTAGGAATCGAACCTGGTCCTTCAGCATCAGGTCTGGTGAGAAACCGACCACTAAGACACCACTACCCAGCTTCTCAACTACAGTAGTATTCTTAAATACTTCACTATTACATAAAGCTGTGTTAATATACGTATAGGAGCGCTCTTGTGGTTAAAGTGTTTGAGATTCCATTCCTCCCCTTTCCCGCAGCTCTGTCTCGACTCTCCTGCTGGGAAAAGAACAAGTGTTTAACACACACAGACACAGGTTTCATTTTAGGTATGTGCACTGGATCTACCAACTTTTCTTTTCTTCAAACTTGTCTAGGGTGAAAGGTTTTATTTTTTTTTCCCCGATTTCAAACAGCCGGCTGTGTTTTCATTCGCTCTGTGAAAAAGGGCACAACTCTCCCTCATACAGACTTTCCCTAGTTCTGCTTCTCTGTCTATAATCAGATCATTGGGGAGGAGGAAGCATTCCAGGCATGTTCTGCCTTCTATGTCCTTCTTCAACCCCTGTCCAACATGCGCACACAGACACACGCGCACACACACACACACAGACCCGGCTCAGCCTCTTCATAACACTTGGTCCATAATTTACAGTCACTAATACTTTTTATTTTCTAAATTATCTTTCTTTATCATGACTCCTTCACTCTTTAATTACCAAGGTACATAATTCCAGTATAGTGGTTTATTACTGAGTCAAAGAACTGAGGCTCCATTCACAGAGATGTTTTCACGTTCATCCACGTTGAAACATAAAGCTATACTGTAAAAACAATGTAAAGAATTTTTAAAAATCAGGTTTTAACAATAAAAAACATGTACTTTAACATTTTGATCATGAAAACCTCCATGACAGACTGTATACTAGTGGTGAAACTGAATAAAGGCTCTGTGACGTCACCAATAGGTTTTAGACTTTGAAGCTCAAATGTGGAAGCTATGGCTATCGCCGTCTTAGCAGGAGCCGACACCGCATAAAACCTGGACAATCTATAAATAGCACATTATGGCATTTCCACATGGGCTTCATTTTGTAGAACCAGGGGTTGCCCCTTGGGTGCGACATAATGAATTATATGAAAATATCCATATATCTATTTTTTGGAATTTAACCCTGATATTCCTCATATTATTCCTTAGGTACGCCAAGCCAATGTGTAGGCAATTTGAGGCATGTGGTGTCATAGAATTGTGCGACCATGAACCATAGACTTTATACAAGACTTTCAGACATTTCGGACTCACATGCTCTAGCAAAAAGGTCAGGAATGTAGGACAGCCCCTTAAGTAGGTGTGGTCTGTATCGATGTCATAGAAACACAAATAATTATAAAATGTTAATGTTTTACATTTTCAACAGAAAGATGAAAATATATTTTTTTAAAACTTGAACAAAACATCTCATTATCATGGAGTCATTTGGCAGATAATATAACTCGGCTCTTAATGAGCAACACACACACACACACACACTCATCTGTGGAATCCTCTAAATGACACGATGGCCTTTCAGCACTGTGGCCTTTGACACAGAGTCGCACAGGCCTTTCTAATTTGTGTATAATATTTACCCCATTCCCTTGGGGAACCGAACAGAAAGCAAGTGAGTGACGCACACACAAACACACACACACGTCTCTATGGATTATCGAATTATGGTAATGTGCAGATCCATTCAGTCTATATGACACTGAGTGTATTGTGTGTTGCTTAGCACAGATTGTTTTTTATTTAGTCGTTTGGAATCATGTGCTGTGTGGTGTGGCTATGCTAGCCAGCTTAAGCTAGCTTAGAAGTGAGGCCAACAGGTGAATGAGCTAGCACCTAGCCATTAATTCAACATAAAAGCAGAATGGCAGTTGAAATTAGAAAAAATTGTCAGGAAATTTTCCTCAGGTGTGTTAGTGTTAGAGTTCAAAGTGACTAAAATTAGCATTAATCTCAAACTGAGCATTAATATTGATAGCGCGTGTATAATGAGCGACTTTGCTACAAAATCTCGGCTTTCAAAAGTGTTTGTACTGCAAGAGTGGTCCATTTGTATCTGGAACTTTCTCATGAACAGTAATTAATAAATTAATGCTGCAGATCATTTTACCTGACATTTCATTACAAAATAAATTCTTATGAACAAAAATATTTTTATGTCATTTTTAAAACGCTGTGTGCTGAAAAATCCTTTCAGCTGAGTAAGAGTATTGAATAAAACCATGTGAGCATTTATAGTCCCTCTATGCACAAGAGAATAAACATACAGATTCCTCACTAATCACAAATGAAGTCCATAAGCTCAAATCATTGCTGTTTGCTCCTTCAATAATGCTAAAGCAGCTAATAAGCACAAGTACTGTGCAGCCTATGTCCTGAGAAAGAACAAGATTCAGACCCAGAATGGAGCTACAGTATTCATCTCTGTGACGTCCTTTAGTCCATTTTAATATATACTGTAGTATATCAGTCTGTAATCCAGCGTCAGAAACAACATTAGAAAAGTCTGTTTGAACGGTGTGGTGTTTACATGAGAATCCTAGACTGCATTATACAGTGATTACCTCAGCATGCAAACAAATGCCTTACAAAATTTCACCTTAAGAACTAAAATTTAGCAAGAAATTTAGCATTTTCGGGCATACTAGTGCCTGAACACATAACGAAATAAGTTGCGTGGACGTTCGGAAGCCGTTCAAAACTTGTTTGATTAGTGGAAGGACAATCAAAATTGTTTAGTTTTTTTCCTTGCATTTTGTGGATACATAGCACCGTGGATGCCAAGAATATTAGCAAGGAGAAGCTAAGAGAGCTACATTCAGTTTCATTTTAAAAGCAGTCAATGCTAAGAGGAATCATAAATTAAGGTGAAGTGAGGTTGACTCTCTATTTCTTTCATATTTTACTTAATTTACATGTCTTTTATAAACGTTTTAATTGTTTTTTGTGCAAAAAAATATGATTCTAGTGTTGGAAATTTATAAGATTGGTAATATTGTTAGGTACCTAGAACGGATTGTCTGCATTTACATTACTTCCTATATGAAAATGCATTTCACCATATGAAATTTCGTCTTAAGACCTCGCCTCCACAACAGATTAAATTTGCATGCCGAGGTACCACTGTATGCTTTTTTTGCTAGCTACATTAGCCTCTTTAACTTCAGGTAGCAACCAAAAGCACATTCATCACACCTGTGTGTTCAGACTCCTTCGTTAAGGATTGTAAATGTGTCGAAATATGAATAAATTGAAATGCAAAGAACTAGGAGAACTAAAGGAGGAGTAAATACGATAGTAAATAAAGAATTCTTGGTTAGACAGACAAAAGCATGAAGCAAAAGAGGCTAATCCACTTGAGAGACAATAAGATGTAAAAAGACAAGGAGAGAATAAAACAGCACAAGAGCGTGATGTGAGATAACGGAGAAAGATGTTTTCGAAGGAAGTGAACAAAGCAGAGACCGGTAATGTGGAACGAGAATAGCAATAGATTTACAAGAGGATTACAGGGAAAAGAAAAGGAGGAAGAGGAGAAAAGAAGAAAAAACATGAATGAGGAAGACAGTGATCATGAGAAGGAAAGGGAATGAAAGACAGAGAGAGGAGAGAGATGGAGAGGAAGGAGTGAGGAAGTAGAAATGGAGTGACAGAAACAGAATGAGAAAATGAGATATATGCAGGTAGAGGCAGCGTGATCGTCCATACTCTGTGATGATAATTAATTCTGGCTTTTCTTCCTGTCTTCCTCAATGGTCTCTCAGCTCCTGGATCCTGATTGGCTCGTTTAAGTTGAGCTGTTGACCAATCACAGAGCAGCGTGTGGTGTGACAGATGGTGACAGCGAGAGGTACTGGATGGTGGACGAGTCTGGGATTGAGCATCCCTCGACACCTTATGGTGTGTTCAGTGGGGTAAATCCTGCATATAAAACTTTTTAATGTTTTATTTTGTTTTTCATTTTAAAATCATTCAATATTCTCTCTATATTAGAGCTAATATATAAAATTTAATACAATTTATATATAGAGATTTGAAATATTTAATTTTGTAATTTTTGTAATTGTCTATAAGGGAACACGCATGATGATAAAGCAAATAAAAAATATAGCCTGTGTGAATTAATAGTGAAGTAACAGTGATTAGATCATCGATAGAACCGGGACATGTGATGAAATTATTCGTGAATGAGGGTGTAAAACCGATCAACAAAAGTCTCTGTTTGACGTGAATATTTAACATTTAAATTTCTAGTGCTAATTTATACTGCAGTATTCTTTTGAAAATGAACAGAAAATGTCCACTCTTGAAATCCCACAATGCATCACAATAGGACACTAGTGAATAAGGTCTGGTTTGGGACTCATGCAGAAATAAAGTCATATTTATGTACAGTTGCCCCTTTTTCTAATGTGACCTTGTTTAAAGGATTATAAGATGTTAAATGAGTTGTAAAACATTAATTCAATCTTAGTGTCTCTTGCCATCTCTCTCTACCACTCACTCTCTCCTTCTCACATATACACACACAGACTCACACACCCATCTTGGTCCTTGAAGATGCCTTATGTGCAGGCAGCTCATGAATCCTGAGGGACCCTGCAGCAAAAATGAAAATGTAAGCTGCCAATTTCCCTTCCAGGCTTTCAATCACACTCTCAGCACACACACACTTCTCACACAGCAATACCCCTAATAAATCAATCCACTTCATTTTAATGAGAACACGTACAGGGACACTCTAGCCGAGTCTGGCTGTAGCTTACTGTAGCACACACTCGCTACTGCTAGTTAGGAAAAGTCACTGTGGTCCAATCGATAGGCAGCTCACTGAATTTAATATCATCTAAAAAGTAAATTACATGTTCCCTTTCCGAAACCTGATCACATGACCATAATTTGACTGTAAAATGATCTAATACCATAACTTTCACTGTCTATTACTATCTGTTGTTTAATGCACAATGTTGGTGTCTGTTTGTTAATGCGCGGTGGTGTCCTTTGGTGTTTGTTGCTGTTTCATTTAGTATTTATTTTTTTATGAAAGTAAGTATGGTTGGTTTGATGGTAAAGTTTGTTTTTTGGTGGTAAATGACTGTTTTACAATATAAATGATGGTGTGCAGGTATGAATATTTGTGGTTAATGTTTTGGAGGTAAAAGTTGGCATTTCGTGTTGTTTGATGATAAATGTTTGCGCTTTGTTGGTGATGGTTGGCATTTGGTTGTGTTACATGGTGAAGGTTGGTGTTTGGTGGTAAAGGTTGAAATTTGGTGGTGTTTGATAGTGAAGTTTGGTGTTTTTGGTGAAGTTTGGCGTTTGGTGCTGATTCATGATGCAGGATGATGTGGTGGTGGTTGATGGTAAAGGTTGGTATTTGGTAGTGTTTTTAAATGTTGCAGTTTGATGCTTAAGGTTGGTGTTCACTTATGCTTAATGGCAAATGCTGGTGTTTGACTGTGAATGTTGGTGTTTGGAGGTGAATGATGGTAAATGTTACTGTCTGGTGCTGAATGTTGGTGTTTATCGTTGTCTGATGGCAAATGCTTGTGTTTGATGATGAAGATTGGCATTCAATGGTGTTTGACGGTAAATGTTGGTGTTCCTTGGTGTTAGATGGTGAATGTTGATGTTAATTGGTTTTTGTTGGTGACTGCTGCTGTTTGATGATGAATGTGAGGTTTTTGATTGATGTGGTTTGAAGGTGAATGATCCTAGTTTTTTAAAAGACACCTTGCAATGCCGATGCAGAACAGGGCTTTTTGAAATGAGGTTTTGCTCACAAATGGTTTAAAAAAGAGCTGCAATGAAAAAACACCATAGTCTCATTTTTGATGGTAAACTAGAGGATCTTGAAGGTGGCACTTTGATGAGCTTTCTGCAATCCCACATATACGTAGTTATGTGACAGTCTTTCAGTGCCAAAAGAATCTGAAGCAAGATACAATAAAGTGAGTGCCTTCAGAAACACTTATTCCTAGTGAATTTTTAAAAGTCAATCTTGAGGCAATCAGAATTTGGAATCTTCTACAGTACTGCATAAAATACAGCTCAGGGTTCTCTCTTTCATTAAACAAGGACAAACTGCATCTCTCAGTGCCATGTTTTGTGCCTGGACAACAACCAAACCCTGTTGCTGCAGTAGCCAGTAGCATATCAAAATATTCCTGAGATAGTGAAATGAAACACACCGATTGTTATCTTAAGTCAAATAAACTCATGGCAGCTGTAAGAGTATTCTATGCTGGTTTCCTCTAATGTAGTTCTCCTGGAATATTAATGGTAACCTTATAGAATAGAGTGAAATACATTTGGTGATGAAATGTAATAGCAAGTTGGAGGAAAAACTAACAGTGGGAGAGCAAGAATAAACCATTGCTGGACAGCTTATAAGAGGTTTATAAGTAAGAAAAGAGCCTCAAGCATAGACAACAAAACCATACAGACACACAAACGCTCATATAATGTGCAGCAGGAGACTGAAGCTCTTCTATGCTCTAAAAATTGAACAACTCCCTCAAAGGCTTTTCTCAAGCATAAGCCAACAGCTGCTCACCTCAGCAACTCAACTCAAAGCAGATTCCCAGAGGGCGCAGATTCCTGGAGCTGAGATCACCGTAACACTAAACAATGCTGAACATATTTTCTCCAAGCAAGCTACTAAGTATGGAAATATTACAGATGTTCTATTAGTTCAACTGCAGTACAACACAATCAATTCTAACACCAAACAGCATTATGGTGAAGTTGACTGATGAAGAGTGTTTAGGGAAATTAGTCTGTGATTGAGAATGTTGGTATTTGAAGGAGATTGTTGAGGGATGTGATGTACATGGTAACTTTGGTGATTAATGAAGAATACAAGAACGCTAGAATAAGTTGAAGTTTAACAGTGTTTGATGATTGTATGGTGTACAACATTGGGGTTTGATGATGTCTTACATCTGGGGTTTGAAGGATGTTAATGCTGGTGATTTGTGGTGTCTTGTGAAAAGACTTGGAGTTTGGCGGTGTGTATTGCGGTCTTGTGGAATGATTTGGTGTTTGATGGTGTATGTATTTGGTGGTGTGTGTTGCTGTGTGATGGTGCGTTTGGCATTTGGTTATGTATGGTGTTTGACATAGTGTGTGTTGGTGTTTTATGGTGGCTTGTGGTCTATTGCATTGGCATTTGGTGATCTATGGTGCTTGCTGTTGGTTGGTGTGTAATGGTATTTGGGCGCACGGTGCCTTAGTCATGTAACCTTGCACAACCAGGTCCTTGGTTTGATTCCCACATTGGGTCTGTGTGCATGAAGCTTGCACGTTCTCCCCGTGCTTGGTGGGTTTCATCTGGGTTCATGCAAATTAGGCTAATTGGAGTTCCAAAATTGCCTGTAGTGTGTGAATGTGAGTGGGAATGTTGACTGAAGGTCCTACCACAGTCATACAAAAACGGGATGGGAAGTACAACGGTCACCATTGGCCTCCATGGTCTCAGGTTGGACTACAGGGGTTCCTAGATGAATGGATGGTATTGGTATTTGGTGATGTATGCCGGTGTCAGGTGTGTTTTGGTATTTAATGGTGTGTTTTGGTATTTGGTGATGTATAGTGTTTTCTCTTGTGTCTTATGGTGACTTGTGGAAAGTCTTGGTGTTGGATTATGTATCATTGGTATATGGTGATGTACGATGTTTGACATGGTGTGTGTTGGTGCTTTATGGTGTCTTGTGGAAGGATGGTGTGTTTTGAAATTTGGTGACGTATGGTGATTGATGGTGTGTATTGTTATTTGGTGATGTATGGTGTTTGATGGTGTGTATTGGCGTTTTATGGGGTCTTGTGTGTTTGATGGTGTGTATTGTTATTTGGTGATGTATGGTGTTTGATGATGTGCGTTAATGTTTTATGAAAATCTTTAATGGTTTAAATGGTAATGTTGGTCTTCTATGGTGTCAAAGCTTAGTATCTGATGGTATGTTTTGTTGTCGCTCATGGAAAAAATGGTATTTCCTAAAAAATGTGGGTGTGTGGTATTTAATGTGTGTTTTTCTTCTTTAGATTGCTTAATACTTTTCACAAAGCATTTCTTTATGTTTAATCACACTGAGTAACTGCATCTAATTTTGGAGGGGTTTTCTTTTTGGTATTTCTTCTTTCTTCTTTTGGATGAATTTCTCCTTAGAAGACTTTCCTTCGTTTCCACTAATCATACCAGTGTTTTGGACCACATGGAGTCTCTCACTGCAGTGTTTCCAGACTTGAACATTTAAAGCTGTTAAGCTGTTGCTGCATTTGGTGGCCATCTGATGTGTGTGTTTACCATTTGGTAAAATTGCACACAATGCCAGTGTGCTCATATGCCAAAGCTAAACCATTAGAAAACACTCAGCAACATGGAAGCGAAACTTTGTGGCATGCTTTTTTTTTTTTTTTTTTTTTTTTGCACAAACCAAGAACAAAAAGCATATCATATATGGAACGTGCGATATTTGTATCACATCGCTGTGCTACTAAACAAACTTAGATGAAAAGTGCTATCTGCTCTTTTCCACATACATGAACATACACTTCCCTGATTGGTTAGTCTTGCCCTCATTGGAAAAAAATATAATCCCTCCCACCTAGGGAGAATGGATTGTCATTGTTGGGATTCACGTTCACAATCTGCTGGTTATTGTGTTGCGCCAGTTATTTTTAATAAAAAAATTTTTACAATCTTAAAGGAAAAACATTTTTATGTCTTCTACTCCTTGTGTTTAAAACATTTCAGGTTTCTCAAACTTCACCAGTTTGCCTATAAAATCACACATACACACACAAGCAGTAACACACCAGCGACATTAAAATGTGAAAAAGTGAGAACCAACACCAGGCCCTGATCAGCAGAACAGCTAAACATAATCACACAATCGCTTCCCAAAGGCACTACTCCGCCCTCTTCATAGTGAAAGTCTTGTACCTTCTGGTAATGGCACATTCCAGAGTCATGCTAAAATCCCCTAAACACACACACACTCACACAATAAAACAATGCTTCACCCTCACTCCTATCCCACAACCACAGAGTTTCATAACAATCCCATTATTCATAAATCCCAGCCGAGCAGGAAGAGTCAGGTCATGTGCAGTGTGCTGCCAATCACAGGAGAAGTGTAAACATAAACCAAGCATAAATCATACCCGAGTGTACGGTATGCAGTGCTACCTGCTATGCTGTAGAGAATACCTGAATATTAATGGGAGACACAAAAACATGGCAAAGGATATTCTGCGTGTTTCTTTGAGCTTAAAAGTTCGTTAATGTATCAAAAAAATATGAGATCGTTTTTCTTTTATACAGTGCTTCAAAAAATACAGGAAACAAAGTCACTCTGTCCCTTCTGAATGTCAAAATGTTTCTTAACGCTTGGGTTGGGTTAACAAGGACGCAGGACACAACCTTGAACCTGATAACCTGAACTTTTCCCGTGACCGTAACACTGATTCAAAACCAAAAAAATAAAAAATAAAAGCAACGAATGTAACAAGAGCACACAGGAACTCTTTCCAAGGCAGCTTTCCGAAAGTCCCACATCTGGCGAGTCGTAAACATCCTACAAAAATAAAATACTGAATAAGCACACAATGTGTTTGGAGTGTGCTGCTTCTTTTTTTTTTTTCCATTTCCTAAATATGGAACAACAGACAGCGAACGTGACAAAAGGGAATTCTCGGTTTTCCTCCTGTGTGTTCCGACCTCACTCTCTCCATCAGACTCTGCTGTGCTCCTGTGATTTCACGCATCATTGCAGTTGCAAGAAAATCTCCAGGACAAGAACGTTACAGCAGAATACCTTTGGGTTTTCTGCAATGTTAGGGGAAAAAAAAAAAAACGCAACATTTAGACTCTATTTACTGCCATCCTATTTTAGGACTATTAAGTAAAGGAGAAAGAGAACCAAAAGAGAAAGACCCTTCTGTTTCATGCCATGGTGGTGTTCAGTGGGAATTGCTTGTGTTTCATAGAGACTGTTGGTGTTTGATGGAGCTTGCATTCTTTTTTTGTCCGTGTTTGGTGGAGATTTTCGGTGTTTAATGGTCTGTGGAGTATTTACAGTATCATTTTTTTTATTATTTTGCTTATGAAAAAGCCCCTTGTCGGAGTTGATGGTCTCCTACTGCGTGGTTTGTCTTCAATGATGGTATCTGCTTTTTTTAATTTCATCCATCTGTGCACATGGCTCTTATCAGTGGTGTCATCTCCGTGAATATTCTGTAGCACAGCGTGACGCCATTAAGGGGATTTTTTAAAAGGATTTAAAAGTTGAGTTCAATGATGGCGTAATGCATGGCTTGTGATGAAGCCAACTATGCTGAGTAGTACCTTGGTATAGAGGAAGAGTTACTCATGTGCAGTTTAAAACGCCTACTGTATGTCAGTTTATACTGTAAAAAGTTATGCCTGCTTTTACTCTGTAATTACATTTAAAAATGAAAAAAAAAAAAACTGAGAAAATAACACCATACCAATTTTAGCTTGTCTCTACCATTCAGTTTACATTCGTGCATTTACCAGTCACCCATATCCAGAGCAACTTATACTTTATTACATTTTTTACATCTACATTTTTACAATTGAGGGGTAAGGGCCTTGCTCAAGCACCCAACAGTGGCAACTTGGGGGTCCCTTGACCTCTTAGCTCCCCCTGCTCCAGTTGGTTTGGCAGATTTTGGTTGGTTTGATTTGGGAATGTTGGTGCATAATATAAAATAATGGTGGTTGATAAAGTTTTTATGTAGTTTTGTATATATTATACTTTTTGATAAAGGTGTTTCTGCCACTTGGAAATGGACATTGCTTTGTGTGTGATGAAGTAGGTTGGCCTGTGTTTTGATGGAATCTGCTGTGCTTAATGGATGTTCTCAGTATCTGCTGGAAAATCTAGCAATCCATCATGATCTCCGGTGTGTCTTGGTGTTTGTTGTTAATGTTTAACAGTTGTAAGTGAGATCAGTTATGTGTTTTCCTTTGGTTGTTGGAGATCGAGTATAAAGGGTATATCCATTATAGCACCGTGGTAAAAATGTCTTACTGTCCTTGAAAACTGGGTTGAGTGATTAAAAATAGGGATGAGACTTTTTTTTAGAAGACAATGCATCACACACTGCAGTTTTTTTTCTCTCACAGTTCCCTTCGTCACTCTCCGAGAAAGCTATTTATAGAAAAGAGAAACTCCCATTCAAGTGCGAGCATGTTTCTTTTCATAATGAGTAATCCTAGAAAGACGAATGATGTTTACAACCTCGTATGGAAATTACAGACTCCTGACCACAGTTTACACTGGGCTGCGCAACTTCTTGGAAAAAATCGTCTTCAGTTTTCAGCCAGCCAAGCTGTAAAAATGTAAACTTCAGAGACAGATGCTTTTGGTAGCCGTTTCAGAAACATGAACTCTGGAGAGAAAGAAGTAAAGGCCAAACAAACAGATGGGAATATAATCACGTACACGAAAGAGGAGGTAAGGAAGAGCATTCGGGGGATTCTCAGGACGGTTTTTATTGCATCAAATATCAAAAACAAATACATTCCAGTATTCTTTTTTTTTTTTTTTCCAATTGTGATGATAGTCACATAATCACATCACCTCTAACACAAAACACATCATCACACAAGAGCTTCTAACCACAGAATAATAATCTGAAATCTAGTCTGGAAAAAGAATGAAATGAGACAGTAAAATAGGAGAGAGTAGGAGAGAAATGGAAAAACAAATCTTCAGAGAGAGAGAAGACAGGATGAGAGAAGGAAAAGAGAGAGAAGCTCCCAGCAGGAGCTCACTTTGGTCGTTCATCTTCCTGTGTCCGTCTCTCAACAACTGAACCGAATCCAGGTCAATGGCTTCAAGCATGAAGTGCAACCTCAGTCATTTCCCTACTCATAATCTCCGCCCCAACCTTTTATCCCAAAATGCTCCATTGAAAAAATAAACACTCAGTAATCCCTATGTAAACATTTGGATTATGTTTTAATAATTACCGATGCTACGTTACCAACGTTGATTTTACTATAGGTTGAGGATTCCATGGTCACACCATGATACACTACATTTCTGTTTGAAATTCCAATGTTATCAAAAACGCCACAGAGAATTCACTTGAAGTAAAACAGCTCATCTGTACTGTACGGTGAATTAAGGATTGATTCATCCATGGGCGTCGGTCATGTTTTATCACATTATAGCACTGAAAAAAAAAAAAAAACGGGAATATGAGTGTTTCTTTTAGTCATAACAATGGGACAAACCAGACATTTTTTTCTGAAGTGCACTAAAATTAAGGGGTTTACGCTTTTAATCTAGAACTGTATATGTATGATACAAATGCTAAATAAACCTTTTAGTATTTCGCTATAAAAAAGGATGGGATGAAAATTAACCAATACTAAGAAAATACTAACAATTATAGTACTATTAATACTAATAGGTTTAATACAAAATGTTTTCCTATAGATTAGGGAAGCTACAGTATATACAGCTACTATATGTGTCTGACACTACCTACAGTATATACGCAGAGGTGACTCAGGGGTTAAGGTGCCGGACTATCCGAGGTCCCGGGTTGCAGCACTACCAGCACTACTGTCACTGTTGGGCCCCTGAGCAAGGCCCTTAACGTTAACTGCTCATACTGTATGTGTATGGAGATAAAATGTAAGACACACCAGATTAGAGTGCCTGCCAAAAGCTGTAAATGTAATCGTTGTTTACCATATTAGAAAAACTGCATTGACTGTCTGTATATTCTGCCACAAAAGACAAACTACAACTGATGCATGCACCTGCAGTGTAAGCACTAAAGATGGGGAAAAAAATCAATTTGGTTATGAATCGTAATACACAAAACACAAAAGTTGATTTTTTTTCGACTCCAATGTCGATCATTTTTACCTTTATAACAGTGATGCAACAGAAATGCATTTTAATGCAGTTACTTTACTAAAAGTCGCATGTGGTAAAAGAGCCTCTGATTAGCCCTTTTCCCCCCAACTCAGCCAGTGAATTAGTCTTAAAACCCACCCATTGCACAAGGTTACACCATATAAACACAAAAACCACAAGAGCAAATTAGCCTCAAAAGTCAGACGCATTAGAAATCGAGTGTGGCCAAATTAGAAGCTCGCAACTGCTCAACCCACACACTCATTTTCGAGCTGAGTTTTGAGACTTTGGAGGCATCTGAGGTGGTAAAACATCATAAACCTACAGACGGGACACTCTAAACTATTCACACATTGGCACCCAGTGTGGTATTTTAAACTTTTGTATTTGAAATAAGTGTGTATTGTTTAAATGCTGCCCTTGTTTTTTCTTAGAAAAAAACTAATCCTATAAGGCATGGGCTACAATTAATTACTCATGTACAATTCAGTTGTAAAGCTGTTGAATAAAGCTATGATATAAACAGGGTAAGACTAATTATTAAATAGGAATTAATAACATACAAAAACTGAATAACTATTAAGGATTATGTTTTATTACCCACGCTAAACTCACACACACAATAATCTATCCAAATGTATTGTCTCTTAATGGATACTATACGAAACCAATAAAAGCAATAAAAAGAATACTCAATTTCTTTTACAGCCCTTGTTCAATTGCCCTTCGCTCTAATAAAAATATATCGTTTTGCAAGCGAATAAATTTTAAAGGTAGCACCATTTTAAGGTAGTATGACGGTTCTGAAGGATGCTATACCCAGTACATTGGAGCACTTATCCGCTTAATATTTGCAATTTAGAGGAGCGTTAAAGGAAACAGTATTACTACTTTTAGTCAATCCAATTTCAAATAGCACATTTAAGGAAAGTCAGGCCGAAGTGTAAAACTGTGCATGAAATACAAGACCAAAAAAAAAAAAAAATTAAGGACTAAAACCAAAGCGTGAGAAATCAAAGCTGAAAAATGCAAAACCACAGACAGTTGATGGAACAAAACAGAAAATAAGGTACTTCTTAAATATGGAACAATATACTGATTTATTTAACATTTGATCTATTTGTTTATTGGGTTTAAAAAGATGCCTTTATGAAAAAGATTTGTAGCTCTACAATCTCTTCTTCCAAGTCAAAGAAGCAGTTAAAAGTATCTGCTCTCAAAGCTTTTAGTTAGCTTTAAGTTACTTCATTATAGTGTTTCTGCTTGTTTTATGCATACTCCTCTTTCTGTTTAACTTTTTTATGAAGCTGCTTTGAGACATACTTAATTACAAAAAGCATTACCGAAGTACATCTGACTTCTCTTGAAGTATAAGTAACATACTATGATGCTGAAAAGATTTCTTTTAATGAGCAGTTTTTTTCCCCCCCGAGCTCAGACTCAGCCAGAGCAAATCTCAATTATTTATCTTTTCAGGCTGTAAACCAGACACTCTCTTTCATCTAGCCATAACACGCAATGGTGCGCACACACACCATCATCATTCACAGCTCCTGAAATGAACAGGCTGGAGCTTCATGGCCTGAAGCGGTCTCTGAACCGCAGCACGTCCTGACCACAACGAATAGCAATAAAAACCTCAGATATTACTGTAAAGGCAGCAGTGTTGTTATGACATTTCATGACATTAATCAGTATATTTGCTATCGTATCAGAAGTACAGAAATTTAGAATCTCATTCCAACACATAAGCTGGTATATCTGATTTTATTTAAGACAAGGATTTATATCATGATAGCTACAAGTAAAACAGGCAGTGCTGAGGCTTGGTAAGCATCTTCTGTGGACTTTCCACATTGTTAAATGTAACTTAAGAATAAAAAAGTATAATGTTTCACTAGGTAGTAAAAAAAAAAAAAAAGCAAACTGCTGTGGTGTAAGGGGAGTAAAACACTTACACAGTAACCACTAGGGATTGAAATCACCAGTCACCTCCCGATACGATATCACAGCACCGATTCGATTCAAATTGCAATTCTATAAGTCACGATTTTATAAATACCCCGATTCGATGGTACGTCTTCCCCCGGAATTTTGTTACAATTCTAAACCTTTAAAGAAGTTTAAAGATCAATTATATGTAGCCCGTTCCTTATAACATTAGTTTTTCGCTCTTAAAAACCACCTGCAGGATTTTAACAATACAAACTAACTTCAAATACAAGACTTCAACATTTATCATCTGGCAAAATTATTATTCCTAAACAAACTTTGCAGATAATTCGCTTTCACCACATAAAAAAGTGTATACAGTCGACAATGCTAAGCTATTAAAAACAATATAATTAACTAATTTTGTAGTATAAATAAATATTAACATAACTACAGCGAAATTTCCATATAAAATATCATATTGTATACATTTTGTAATACCGTAAAGAGAACGCAAAGCAACCGAAGAGGAAAACGTGGCTTGGGATGTCGAATCATTACCGTATTTACCCTACAGTACTGATACCAAAGAAAATGTAACGTCGGTATTTCACAGCAGTGTCTCCCACTGTACAGTAGACGGGTTCACCTTTACATTCCTTTTGTTTCAGGGTAAAGTATAAAGCTGAGTTTTAAAGTGTTTTGGGAGCATACAGCATTTAGGGTTTAAACTATAAACAATTTTTTGACCGCATCCAAAATTAACGAATTTCAGGGGCAGAGGGACATCGGTAGAATTATAAAGAATTGTTGACGTTTTTACCACCTCAAATGCCTCCTATGTCTCAATGTGGGTGCATGCGGCTTCTAATGCATCGTGCAGGGTTCTAACAGGCATGCAAGGCTCTTTCAACCCAGCGCTCGCAGTGTTTGGAGACTGGTGTAATCGTGTGAAGTAAGTGGGTTTGAGACTAATTGAGGAAAAAGGCAGATTGGAAACTTTTTATGTGTTCAGTTTTTGATAATGTAATGCCATAAAAATGTGTTTCTGCGCTCGGTACAGAATCGTTACGGACAATTAAACTGAAAACCAGTCAATTCTGGTCACTGGTCAATCGACCGGTTCATCTCTATTATAGGCATTAAAAAAAATTGTTTAAAAAAGACATATTTTGCAGTCAGTGTGGGGATACATGAATCGCTGCACAAAACAATCGAGATTCATAACTGAATCGATTTTTCTCCCGTCTCTAGTAACCACACTGCTGATTATTTTCCTATAACATCAACTCCTACGTGTTTTAGTCCCTACACATTTTCCACACAGTTGCTGGAAAATTCCACCGAATTCTTCCTACTTAATCTTTTTTTTTTTTTCTTTTTCTTTCTCAGAGAAAACATCCATTTCGTTGCAACATCTCGTCTAATCTGCGGGTTTGTTTTTTATTTAAACTGTAAATGTGATTAATGTGTGCGCTGTGAAACATCAGCATTTAGTACTGAAAGCTCATCCATTCCACCAGCATCTCAGCATCAATAGCAATAAAGCTGAGACAGACGAGGCTTGATGAACCGGCAGCAGCGCGAGCCCTCGATCCGCCGCACGCGTTCATGAATAATCCACATGACGGAGCGCAAATAGGAGAACTGGGTTAAGAAGCACTCGGAGTTATTTCTATACCTGCAATCAGCAATATTGTTTCATGTAATCAGCGATGTAAATCTGTCTCACGGTGATGAATAATGGAACAAAAGCAGCTCCCGGAAATCTCCTCGGTCGATCGAACCACGATTTAAGGGTCATAAAAGCCGTCTACACCGCAGATGAGATTGATAAGATATGGGACAGTGGAAGCTTATTGGTTAAAGTTCGGTTTAGTGACTGGAAGGTTGTGAGTTTGATTCTCAGAACTGACACGGAGCCTGTGGTGAGACCTAAGCCTCAGTGATTTAGCTTCGTGTTTGGATTTGTGTATGCTAGTCATGCTAGCTGAATGCCTCAATGAACTAAATATTCTACACAAATCATTCTAGAGCCTGTTTTGGGGTCGTCTTGAAATAAAATCAAGACTAGCTGTCCAGAGTAAAGTTTATGCCTCAGTGAAAGACCAGAATTAAACCAGAATGCATAGCGTAATTTATTTGTTATCTCTATTCATGCTTCAAAATGAATCACTTCCACACAGCATTTACAGTAAGATTTAAAATGGCTTAAATCTTTAATTAGCTTATTTATCTCCCACTCACTGAGTATTCTGTGAGAATTTTTTTTTTTTGTCATCGTGGTGCTCTTATCATTCTTTATTTCTATAATTGTGTACTGCACTAATTTAAACATGCTGCCTGACCGTGACTCTTGAGGAAACCCTTGCTGCATTAAACAACCTGCCTCGCTATCACCTATCAATTTAATATGCACATTAAACGGAGTTCTAAAATTGTGAAAAGATTTTTGTCTGTGTCTGTCTCAAAAAAAAAAAAAATGCAAAGTCAAGTCAAGTCACAACTTGGATTGTCATGAAATGTCTCATGAATGAAGGCACAAAACCAAGCGCAGGTGATGAGACTCTTAACTGCATTAAAATATTTTAACGGCGCAAACGAATTTAAAGAAGCCCGTACATCCGTAAATCGATCCCGGCCGAGGTGGCTCGCGCCTTGAAAATCGACAAATAACTTGTCGCCAACTTCTGCCTGTGCCAGCATCTGTCTGTGTGACGTGTACACACAGTCATTCACCAACATCACTTGCACGTTGCAGGAATTCGGCTGGGAGTTATTGCCACATCCCTGTACAGTCCTGACCTCGCTCCAAACAAGCATACAATTAATGCAATGTTAAAAAAGACCTATGTACAATTACGAAACAACAGAATGATCAGTAATAACGTCATACCGTTGCAAATCATCTATGTTTTAGTGTTTGCGATTCAAATCGATGTAAACTAAGGAAACAACTGACACCTTCCATTTCCACATGTAAGGAGTTCCTGGGAGGCCGGCGTTTCAGATGAGAAGCAGGCAGTCTGATCATGACCCTGAGCCCACTGAGAAAACTTACTACCTTGATGGTATCCAGCACTAGTGAAACACTGGGCTACGTGCATTAGTGTAGCAGGGGATTATATAGAGAAATACAGGGAGTTTTTACTCTCACAACATTTTATTAATGTTACTTATTTCCCAGGAGGTTGTCCCTCACTAGAGATAGGAAGTTGCTGAGCCTGATCCTTTGATTTTCATTAGACTGCAAAAACTTAAAAAAACAAAAGTCAAGAGCTCTTAGCTTCCTGAAGTGGCCCTACTTGTAACCTATCTTATGGGAGAACATTCTATCATAAAAATAAAACAAAAAAAAATTCTTTTTGTTTTTATGTTTTTTAATAAAACAGTAATCTGACTCGGGATAGTTTCCTAAAAGCTGAGCAGACAGGAATAAATTACAGAGCAAACTCCGAGCCCTGTCATTTCAAACAGCACCATTCATCAGGCCTGTGTCTAGGTTAGATATTATCTTCACTTTAATAAACAACAGCCAGAATATCAAGAGCAAAGTCAACACAAAACCTCAGATTAACACAGCAAAGAGTCGTCACATCGTATAATAAAGCTCCGGGGTTCCAGCATACAAGGGATGATGCTTATAAGCAAGTATAAAAAGAAATCTTAGTGTGCTGGTGCGAGCGAAAATACTCATTATGCAGGGAAGTGGGAAATGCCACTGAGGAATGCTAATGAATACCTCTGGGTAAAGGTTCGAGCTAGATGACACTGGGCACCGGTGTTACCTAGCAGTGATTTTACTCATACAGTACTGTGGAAACATATCGGGCACATGCAAATAAATGCCGTAGATCAAGGCCGTAGAAAAACGTAAAACCTATAGAGAACAGTCATTAATGGAACTAAGTCAGTATTTGAGGACCCTTTAGTCTCAGGTACAGTTTGTGCAGTTTTATAAGGAGTTTTACTGATCATCCTGCAGAACCACGCACAGTTCTTCTGAGGTCTTTAACTGTTGCACCTGATTCTTCTTGCATGCTTCCATTCTATATATATATAATACTGATGTCTTAAAATCAGAAATCTTTTATGCACTGACTCAATAACAACATCCTAAAACTAAAAAAAAAAAAAGTGGTACTAAAAACACAAGTTGTCTAAGATGATCTATTTTGGATTTTGCTAAGAATTGAAATAATACAGCAACAATTAATTTTGATTCTTATTAAATAAGGAATCTATACTGACTACAGTGTATAGAAACCAAACAAGCATCCAATTAATGCAATGTTAAAAAAGACCTATGTACAATTATGAAAAAACAGAATGATCAGTAATAACGTCATACCGTTGCAAATCATCTATGTTTTAGTGTTTGCGATTCAAATCGATGTAAACTAAGGAAACAACTGACACCTTCCGGGAATATTACTTTGAAAAATATATCGGGAGCCAATCAGAATCTAAGAACAAGAGAAAGGATTCATGGAAATAAACAGGAAGTGGACACCAAGATGATACCAGTTCAGATTGCTGTTCCAAATCCCAGCATCAAGCATTAAAATAGAACGACAGACTCTTTAAAAGCATAAATTGGAATTAATTAAAATGTACATTGTTTTTAGCAACTGGTAAACAAGCACCAAACATTCTCCGGTTGGCACAGATTCTGAAACTGACTAATTAAAAACTGAGGATAAGGGAATAAAAGAATAAAGCTAATGGAAAATCTTGTTGCTCCTTTTCAGGTTGTTCACTAGATGCACAATAATTCACATACAGTAACATTGTTAAAAAAAAAAAAAAGGTAAGAAAAATCGGAAAAGACCATAGAATTAGAAGGTGTGTCCAAACTTTTGACTAGCAGTGTGTAATTCAGAGCACCCGTCTATATGACCTAATTTCCCTATTAGATATTGAGAAGGGCACTTTAAGGTGATTGCCTGAATAACAAGCAGCACATTTAAGAGGCTTTGAAACGTTTAGATTGAAGCATTTAACGTGTCAAAAAATTCTATAAAGACCGTACATGAATAGAAAAGCACAGGTTGTGACATTTACAGTACATTCATTCACAGGGCAAAGACGCTCATCCAAAGCGGCTCACGACTGACACAGGAGCCACTTCCAGACAAGGAGATGTTAAAAGATCTGACACGTACAAGTGTCGCAAGAGTGAATTTGATTCAAATTACCAGAAACAAGTGTGAGAGGAGAGTTGGATAAAGAACAGACAGAACATGCGCACAAACAGAATGCTACAACAGAAGGTTTGGAGAAATGTTAGTATTTCAAGTGCTACATGCTGGACACGAAATTCCTTCTGTGATCAAATCTTCCAAGAAAGCTAAAGAAGTGAGACTGACTATAACCACCAAAAAGAATTCAATTTTTGTCATGTTTGCTTTCCTGCCAAGTGAACTCACAAATGAGCAAAGCCAGAATGAAGAAATTGAGAGCCAATTTAGATAATGGACTTGTTTTTACAATACAATAAATATCCTAATGATGGCCAGCTTGCAGCTCTTGATTTTTATTTACACAATAATGACAGAATTTTCCTAAAATTAACTAGCTTGCAAGAAAACACATATGAAAAAAAAAAAAAAGCCACTACTGGACAGGTCATGTTTAGGTCATTTCAGACATCCCACCTCTCCCAGAAGTTCCAGGAGCCTCCCGCATATTGATAACAGCTCCAAGATACTCCCGTGAATCCTATACCATAACCCAGATTTCAAGCTTTTTAGAGCAAGTGAAAGTACTGAGAACAATGTGGTTGTTTGTTGAGCATCAGGCAGTGGTGGCTTAAACAGTTATGGTGCTGGATTACTAATCGGATGGTCAGGGGTTCAAGGCCCAGCACCTCCAAGCTGCCATTGTTGAGCCCTTAAACCTACCTGCTCCAGGGTTGCTGTATTCTGGCTAAGCCAGCACTCTGACTCTAAATGGGACAGGTGAAAGAAAATCATTTCACTGTGCTGTATGGTACATGTGACGAATAACTGAATCTCAATTCTTAATAATGTGGCAACCCAAGTGTGCAACACTTTTACATACAGTACCAATCATTCTGACGTATGTGGTTTGGTTAAAATATATTTTGATAGCCTTTTTTTTTTTCATTTA
Source organism: Clarias macrocephalus (assembly GCA_011419295.1). Lineage (NCBI taxonomy): Eukaryota > Metazoa > Chordata > Actinopteri > Siluriformes > Clariidae > Clarias > Clarias macrocephalus. Next base: position 89,985 of record JAAGKR010001718.1, read on the forward strand.
ATCATTTTCTTTAAAAACAAAAAAAAAAGGTTATTTTGAAACAAAAAAAATCTTTTCGAGCTTATTGTGTCTAGATGCTAGAAAGTGTTCAAGGTAACACAACACCATCTCACTTAACAAGTTACGTAAATACGGAGAAATACAGATGAAGAACTATAAAATTAAAACTAGTTGTTGTTCCTTTTTTTTTCTAGATACACTATTATATTTGTATCCAAATTAGGAAAATTAAACGTCCTAACACACAGGTTGACTGCAGGTCAATCCCTGCTATCTAATATCACCCAAATGAGGATGGGTTCCTTGTTGCGTCTGGTTCTTCTCATAATTGCGTCCTACTGCCATCACAGAAAGATTTTCCTTGCCACCGTCGGCCTCAGCTTCCTCATCGGGCGCAATCTCAAAATAAGATTTATACATATTTCCTCACACTTTCAAACTCATTTCCATATATTTTTTTTGTATTTATTGTGTAAAGCGCTGTCTAAAAGTCTAAAAAAAATCAAAATAAATTGAAATGAACAGTACAAAAAAAAAAGCATTTCATCAAAGAAATTAAAAATTAATTATTTAAATAAAAATAAATAATAATAACTTCAGCAAAGGTGCAAATAGTTCTGGAGCTGAAATTATTTGCAAGTCAGGCAGAACTTTCCTTTCAGTCCCCTGCAAACTTTTCCACTTTAAATGGGTTGCTAGCAAACAAGTTCTTATTTTCGAGAAGAACAAAAAATAACAGTACCGCTGCAAATGTCAGTAGTGGCTGATGTATTCTGCTGCTATTCCTGTCTCGCTGTATCTCTCAACAGAATAGACAGCAACAGTAGGACATGCTAAAGCTGGCAGAAATGAGGTCTTCCTCTGCTCCAGTCCCACAGCTAATCATTCGCAATGTGGGTCACAGCAGGAGAAACGTCCACGCAGCGAACTTATTCCGCTCCTCATCGTTATTCCGCTAGCATGTAGAGTGACGTCTTACACAGTTTAACATCGTTAAAAATAATCCATGCTGAAGAATAATTATAGCACGCTTCATAACACTGCGGATGAATTATTGATGCTGATTGGTCAGAGCTGATTAACTCTTATCGTACCACAGTGCGAGTAAATCCTCGAATCTTAGGCAGTTCCAGCTGTAACATGGACATGTAACATTAATGCGCTCGTTCTGATATGTAACTGTTTCCATAGTAACAGCTCTTTCACACGGATTTGAGGATCCTCCACATAAAATAAATCCATCCCAACAATAAATTAACTGATGTGGTGACTTTAAGAAAACAGTATTTATCATTTACTGTGGGGTAAATGGGAGAGATAATGGCATTCCACTTGTACATCAAACCCCCCCTCATAGGGGCATTCATTTTAATACAGCATCACAGCATCACTGACATTATGTCCATCTGTAGGGAAAATCAAAGTTTTATATTAAGTTGCATATTCTAATATGTCAGCGAATCTTCAGTAACAATTGATGAGGGAACTTTAGCGGATTCAAATGTGCAATTTTTGCTACAGATCAAGCATCACTAAATGACAGACCCGGACCGAAGGACAGTTCCATCCAAACCCTGATGGTTTTCTGATAAATGAGAGTAATTAATATATCACTAATCTAGTGTTTTTTTTTTTGTTTCACCTCATATGTGCCAGACGTGTGGCGCTAATAAAAAGCAGTAATGTGAAGCGCAACTATGAGATAAAACATGGGTTGGTTGAGCAAACAGTCGAGGTACCAGTTAATACCAGAACTGAGAGCGCAGCGTGACAGAGTAACCAGAGTCCTTTCACATTCATTTACAGCCCAGCAGCGTGCAAATGAAGATTCAATAAAGACCGATTAAAGATTGTTGTTTGTATTTCATACAAATACAAGGAATTATACACAGCCATTAAAGTTTAAACTGTCCACATGTTTAACGTACATACTGAAAGTTGACAATAAATATTATTAAAATCCTATGGATTCTTTTTTAAAGACTTCCAATGACTGCATATATACAGTACAGACCAAAAGTTTGGACACACCTTCTCATTCAAAGAGGTTGAATTTGTATTATGGCAAGAAAAAAGCAGCTAAGTGAAGAAAAACGAGTGGCCATCATTACTTTAAGAAATGAAGGTCAGTTAGTCAAAAAAATTGGGAAAACTTTGAAAGTGTCCCCAAGTGCAGTCACAAAACCATCAAGTGCTACAAAGAAACTGGCTCACATGCGGACCGGCCCAGGAAAGGAAGACCAAGAGTCACCTCTGCTGCGGAGGATAAGTTCATCCGAGTCACCAGCCTCAGAAATCGCAGGTTAACAGCAGCTCAGATCAGAGAGCAGGTCAATGCCACACAGAGTTCTAGCAGCAGACACGTCTCTAGAACAACTGTTAAGAGGAGACTGTGTGAATCAGGCCTTCATGGTAGAATATCTGCTAGGAACCCAGCTAAGGACAGGCAACAAGCAGAAGAGACGCGTTTGGGCTACAGAACACAATAAAGAACACAAGAAAGAAAACTCGCTGAATGAGAAGGGGTGTCCAAACTTTTGGTCTGTACTGTACTGAGAGAGAGAGAGATTTGAATCCTAACACAAATGTGAAATTTCGACCTCGGCTCAAAGAAAAGTTTATTACCCTGACCTTCTTAAATTTTTATTCAGTACCAGTGCCATAGTATTTACATTGATGTTTACTTAAATGTTTGTTTTTAGAGGGAGTCTCCAGTGCCAGCACTTTGTAACAGTCAAAACTAAAGACATTCGTTTAAGTTTCCAGACACGGGAAAGTCCTTAAGACTTGAAAGAATGAACTACAGTATTACAAAATCACCTCTGAGATTTCAAGTTTTAAAGAAATATCTGATATTAGAAGTAGAACTGATGAATCCCTTCAGATGAATGGAGCAACTTCAAGGTCACAAGTGAACAAGTGAACTCTCTCCTAACTGAGCTGAACAATCGAGCACCTCCGTGAGCGCTGTCAGCGTGGCACATGACAGCGGTATTTCTGGAATGCAGCTGTTCTTCATTACCTGACGGAAAGAAGTTTGTTACAGCCAACTTTACGACATCCCATTCCCATGTTCCAGTTTCCCAACAGTGAAAAGCCCAGTTAAAGTTTCAGTGTTCCGTAATGAAGAAACACACACAGTTAAATATGTTTGTTACATTATTAGTAGTAGTGTTATTACTTGTCTGTCATATTGCCAAACCTTAACCACTTTGTATTCTTGCAGATCAGGATATTAATGCATCATTCCAGTCATATCATATCAATGCACCAAACGTCAGAGCGGTTTGCGTCTCGGAGGAAAAAACCGGTACAACCACATGGCACGTTGCCATGTTTGATCATTTTTAAACATCCATGTAACAGCTGATGATTTGCAAACAATTTACATCAACAGTTTCTTAGATGCATCTTGTTCTCGCTATTAACATTTCTCCAGCAAACCCGGTTAAACCTGTCGCACTGTCGTATACAAACAAAAACAAACAGTGTGGTTAAAAAGTAAACCCGGCACAGCACCTCACACTCAAGATCAAGCTAGTGTAGCTAATCGTGCAAGGAGTAAACACAGCACACTCAAACACACACAGCAGACACGTTACTGTACCTCCCGCGTTAGCTAATTGCGCATGGCCGGAATGTTATGGCTCTCTGCTCGGCAGCCTCGTGAAAACAATACTAAGACACTTAAAGCACAAATGATACGGACATTTGAACGCAGTCCCCTGCAACGTGTTTCCTGCACTCAGCTGCGGAAGTCGCCCGCTCATTAGAGGCGACGGAAGCGGACGAAACCATGCTAGTGCAGAAAGATAAACGTTGCGTCCCAGTAGTGACAAGAGTGATGTCATATGATGAAGCTACAGCATATACGTGCATGGAAATTAAGCTAGCTTGTTTTTCGGTTGATGGACACAAATGAAACGCACGTACTATTTCCAAAGTAATAAGCTAACATGAGAAAGGGGCAGATTTATCAACATCCCTCAAGTACAAAAAGTCTCAAGGACCAACTCGAAGAGACTTAAAAGAAGGAAGAACAACTAAACCTTCCCCCCAAAAAACATGAAAAGGTCACCCCATAAAAGGACTGAATAATAGGGAAGGGAATCAGCATGGATCCCCCTATACTGTATTATCACGATACCCAGGTGCCATTACGATTTGTATGGCGATTCTGTAAGTATCACGGTTCTAGTACACATTTTTTTCGCAAATAACTTGCACAGAGGATGCTGTCTGCCCATGTGTAGATAATTTAGAGCACACCACCTGTAGGATTTTGGAGGTACTGCAGTATTCTGCTTCCTTGAATGCATACATATTTAAATAAAAAAATATTTTTAAAGCGATTTTGAAGTCAGTGAGGCTATACAAAGATTTAAAGAATTGCGGAACGATTTTCCCCCCTTTCTTACTGAAGAATAACTTTTCTTGCTTCGGCTGCTTCCTTTAGGGGTCGCCACAGCGGACCATTTGTCTCCATCCGACTCTGTCTACCGCATCTTCCTTTGCCACCTCGACTTCCTGCATGTCCTCCCTCACCACATCCATAAAACTCCTCTTGGGTCTTCCTCATCTCCTCCTACCTGGCAGCTCCATCTCTAACATTCCTCTCCTGATATTCCCCTCATCCCTGCTCTGCACATGTCCAAATCACCTTAATCTGTCCATCGCAGCAGCTTCAACTCTGCCAGCTCCAGCTCTGCTTCCTATCTTTACTGAATAAAAACTATTCATATACCTTTTCAGAGGAAAACACCAAACAGGAAGGCACAGAAAGTTAATCTTATAAAATGCATACTGACCCACAAACAGGCAAAACTCATCCCCTAATGCCCCAGGACCCTAAAAAGACTAAATTACCCTGAGGAACTCCCCAGGGAGCGCAGTAAAAGTAAAAGCTCACCATGTTGAAACAGCCCAACACTACCTCTTAGTCAACCCACGCACTCTTGTAAACGTCGCCCCACAAACAAACACTTAACCAGGGAAAAATACTGATTAACCCCAAAATAAAGCTTACGAACCACTGACAAACTCAACCACAATATACCATGTATTTAAAAGCATGATACTGCACTACTGCAAAATGACTGAAAACAGCTTGACCTAGCATTTATGAAAACCAGACCAACCGCAGAAATGAACCGAACATTTATTCAGTGTTGTGTTTTATCCTGGTCAGGATGGATGGGAGTTAATCCAGAGGCTGTTCTCGGAATACTGGATGTGAGGTGGGAAGACACACTGAATAGGATGCAAGGTCATCAAAAAGCGCACAGTGTCATACCTGTGGGCTGAGTTAATCCACCTATGAGCATATTTTAGGATGTGAAGTAAAAACCTTAAAACCTGGTGGTAGCCCACACAGAATCAGGGAGAACAGGGAGCATTAAACCCCAGGCTGTGAAGAAGTAAGGCTACCAGGACATACCACCATGCCATCCAAACAATTATGAAATTAATTGTGAGATTAAAGCTGACTAATCCATTAACAATCTAGCCAGCAAACAAAACACAAGAGCCAGGAACTCTGCCATGGAACTGTGCCATGATAAGCTGACGATCTGGTCAGACCAGAGGCTAGAGGCGGTCATGCAAATCTCAGCACGGTTGTTTAAGTCGGTGCATTTGCAAAGCAGCTGGAATGCAAGCGGGCTATTCAGCACATATCTGTAGAATCTGCTGATGTGCCTGTGCATGGCATGGTACTCCTCACCAGCAGCTTCTCAACCTAGCATGCTCATATCAGATCAGCGTCGACTCACGGGTTATGCTCAGCTCTGCCCTTTTCTGATAAGATTTATCATTTTTGTTCAATGCTTAAGCGAGATCTGATATGTCCAGAACACTGTACGTTCTCCAGGGCTTCGAGAACTATCCGATAGCTTTCTTTTAGAAGTCAGAGACTGACTGTCGAGAAGCTTGACACACTTGAGCTAAAAATGTGCACTGCAAAAAAAAAAAGGGGGGGGGTACAGAGAGATAGAAAGGTGAAAGCACATTACGTTCTTTGGACCATGACTACTGTACAAAAGGAAAAGCATGAAGTGTTTTCTACTCTCAATGATCAGATAACTTAACCTGCATAGGGTTTAATCTGATCTGAAAGACACTCAGTGAAAGAGGGAGAGAAAGAGAGAAAGAGCATGCATCATGACATTCAGTGCCGATATGTCAATCCTGAGAAGTTTCATGGAGGATTGAATAATTTGCACCATAAAAGGGGCTTCATGGAGAAGATCTGCTGACCTTCACCATCTGGCAGCACATGCAATGCATCAGGGCAGAAATGCAATGTGTGTGTGTGTGTGTGTGTGTGTGTGTGTGTGTAATGAAGCAGCAACTTTACCTTCAGAGAGCTCGAGCTCGAGCTCGGCAAGCTTCTCGCGCACCTCCGCCGGGAGGGTCTCCACCATCATCATCATCATCAAGCCGCTCGAGTTGCGCTCGGCCATGGCTGTCCGGTGCGTGTCTTTTATTTTCTCTCTCTCTCTCTATCTCTGTTTTAGAGGTGCAAATCACGGAAAGCGCGTGAGACCTGGCTGGGCGGTGTTTACCGCAGAAATGCAGAAATGCACGCGCGGTCGGTTATTAGGATCCCACTGTGCACTCGAGCGCGGAGGTCGTCCTCGGCGCGAGGCTGCGTCGCCGTATTCCGTGTGAGAAGAGTCCTCGGAGACGACGCGCCTTACATTCCGCGTTACACGGCACGGTACGGCACGAGCGCGCACGCGGCGGCGGCAGCTCGAGACTGGACTGGGCGCAGCAGCACGAGCGTGGCGCGCTCCCGATCGACCCGCGCGCTCCCGAGCTGCGCTTTCCCTTTTCCAGCCTCTGAGAAAGAACAGCTTTAGCTCCCACTATCGATACATACAGTCTGTTAACGAATCATCAGTGCCCACAAACCCTGTACGTGAGGGAAAGTAGTAGGAGAAACCCTGGTAAAATACAATACTTCAATAAAAGTAGAAGTCATTGGACTACTCAGCAGAAGTTCCCAGGTTCGAACCCCAGCACCACCACCACATAGTTGCCCCTGTTAGGCCCTTATGCAAACCCTCAACTGCTCAGATGTATAATGAGATAAAAACCTAAGTCACTCTGGATAAGGGTGTCTGCCCTTAAATCCTCCATTTCAATTTCCTTGTGAGTAAAAGTACAAATATACTTAGTAAAAGCCAAACTACTTATTTATTATTATTATTATTATTATTATTATTATTATTATTATTATTATTTGTAATTAGACATTAATTCATTCATTCATCAGGGTTGCCTGGAAACCTGCATCCTATGCGGCATGACACAGGGTACACCGTGGACATCCTGGAAATGTAAATCCCCCATCCTGTACTTGAGTGGAACTAGAGATACCCTAGTAAAATATTTCTCCAGTTAAACTAGTCCTTTGGCTAGAAGGCAATGAACTACTGATCAGAAGGTCACACATTCAAACCCCTCCACTAGTAAGTTGCCACTGTTGGGCCCTTGAGCAAGGCCCTTAATCCGCAACTGCTGAGATGTCAAACTCCACGCACACACCAACCCGAGGCGGGAATGTAACCCTCGACCCTGGAGGTGTGAGGCCAAATGTAATTTGACTCTTCTTAGTTAATCCACTCATTTTAGGTGAGAAGGTGCTAATGTGACACTGGAAACACAGAGCTGTTAACAAAAGGTCATTAAATTAGTCTGACAATAAAGGCAATTAACATTATTATGAGAAGTAGGCATGCAGGTGAGTCATTTCCATTAGGGAGACCTGAGTGCCTGTGAAATAATAGGAGCTGAGAAAAAAAAAATCTGATTTATTTTAAATGCCTTCACATTCTTTTTTTCCAGACTTTAAAATGCCCAAGATCCAATTCTCCATGTCTTTGATAAATATAAATTGATGTTTCATGTGTTTAGTGTGTAACAGATGTAGAATCTGATAGTTAAGATCAGAAAAAGTTTGTAAGATAAAACAGTTTTACAAAAAAAAAAAAGCGAGTTAGTAAAAGAAAGAAAAATAGAAAATAAAGAAAGAAAATGAGACAAAGAAAGAGTTCCTAATAGTACGAAAGGACAATATAATTCTTCATACTAATTTTATTTTGATTCTGTAAAGATGCTATGTGACAACCCCCATTGTTAAACCTGCTATAAAAACAATATTACATTTCATTTAATTGAACAAATGAAGAAAAATAAAGAAAAAGAGACAGTGATAAAGAAAGAAGAATGGTACATAGAAGTAAGACAAAAAAACAGATTCAGGAATGTTTGTAAGAGAAAGAAATAATTACTAAAGAGAGAGCGAGATTAAAGAAAGTAATATAAGAGAAAGACAGGCTTTTAGCATTTTAGTAGTTTAGTGGCTCAGCAGTTTAGTGATTTGGTCATTTAGTATTTTAGAGGATTGGTGGTTAAGTAGTTTAGTAATTCAGTAGTTTTGTGATGTAGCCATTTTTAATTTTTTTATTTTTTTTTTACATTATAAAAATGTTTGCTTATCTTTCTTTAACATTTTTTCCTTTACATAAGGGAACAAGTTTGTTTTTCAGGAAAACCTTTTTAAAGATTTGGCTGTTGTGTACTTTGTCTAGTATATTACTATATTAGTATTTTTACCTGAAAATGAAAACGTTATATAGATTACTGTCCAAAACATATGTGCATTCTTCTATAAATATTGATGACTTGCTAACAGGACTCCTCTATTTTGTGGTAAGGATTTTTGTATGAAAGGGGTGGATCAGCATTTCTAGCATTTTTGTAGCCATTTAGTAGTTAATACGCAAGTGCTTAAGTATTTTACTGAAGTTTAGTGGTTGAATAGTTTAGTACTTCAGTGCTTCAGTTATGTAATTTGGTATTTAAACGTTTACTAGTTTAGCAGATTAGTGGTGTATTATAAACTAAATGAAGAAATTTAAATCATTTAAAATCCCCAACATTTAAAAAAAATGTATAAAAACAAAACTTACAAGTTCAACAGCATCCTTACTTCATATCAGCATTTTCTCTCGATATAAAGAAAATTTGGATCATATTACATCAGATGATTTGCTGTTTATAAAAGTCCTAATGAGGAATATTAAAAAAAAAAAAAATTCAACCTTGTGCAACAGCACAGCCAGCTGTCTGAAATAAAAATATACCTCAAGGCAGGCTTGGTTTGATTTCGTTCTTGCTCAGACTGTAGATTCATGCAGCCGGTCAGTGACAGTGGTGTCAGGTGACTATACAGAATAAAACACAGCGGAATCGAAATGTGTGTGGGATAAATTGGTTTGTGTAAAGAAGGAGAAGAAGCTGGATTATTTACTATATCACTTATTTTCCACAATTATTGTGCAAACCGAGTACAAACGGCACAAAACAACAGAAGACAAACAGGTAAGTCAGGTTTCTGTTAGTATTTGGAGGAAACAAGGCAATGCATATCTGTTTTTAGTGCATATATGTATTAGTTCATCTGCATTATACAATTATTAAGACCTTTAGAACTGAGAGTATTGCATGACCAAACAGCTTTTCATTTATTTTCTTTAAATTACATTATCACTTCTTGGAACTTGCTTTTTATATAAATTGTGTAGTGCAGGTACAACTTATAAAATTGTATTTAAAACATATATACAGTTTAATAGGTCAAAGGGAGAAAAAAAAGCTCATGATTAGATTCAATTATGTGTTTATGTAGAAATCATGATTCATCAATAGATTTATAAATTAAAATGTAGAATTATTGTTAGTGCAATAAAATATATTAATTTTATAAAAAGCACTCAGCTATGTGTATGATATTCATGTAAAGATGAGAAGCTGACAAAATTTCTTTGCAAGAAAGCCAATGAAGGTTTCAATATGATAAGTATTTTGTATTGTACTTATTATATGTACGATAAGTGCTATTTCTTGATGTGTGCCTGTGAAAAAGAAACCTTTATTGGTGTGTACAGAAGAAGCAAGAACATTGGTGACAATTAACTGTGATATTTGTTTACTGTTTAAAGATATTCAATGCTAAAGTAAAAATAAATATAAAGTAAATGTGTTTGGAAATTAGATATATGGAAATCAAATGCATTGGCTATTATTATTATATTATTGGGATTTAAACAAAGTTATAATAAAAAAAACAACTTTTTTATAAAATATAAAAATTAATGTAATCTTCACCCACATAAGTATTTTTGTATGAAAATAATAAATAAATAAATAAATGTAAAAAAAAAAAAAAAGAACTGTGTCAGAACAATTGAGTCATGTGAACATAACAACAACAAAACATTATATAAGCTGCCAGTAATTTGTTGAAATGTTTAGAAATAACTTTAAAAGTTAAATATAAGGCCAACACTGCCCTCTTGTGGACATAAAACAAAATCACAATGTCACTGAGAAAAACACAGTTTTGGTCATTTTTCATGATGCAAGTTGACTAGTCAACTAGTTTAGACCCTAATTGATACAATTACAGTATAATCTTTGTTGAACACAATTAAATCTGTTTTTTGTCAATAAAAAAAAAAGCTGCACTCTTTTAGGCTCAGTTTATATGAGACTATGAGAGATAGACACTTTTCCGCAGCGTGTGTCTGAGGTTGATGTGATACGCTGATGCTGGACGGATGTTGTTATGAGCATACACTGCTCGATTCACTGCCATGTGAAGGTCCACCATGTGAACTTTCCTGAAACAGAACAGATTTCATACGGTCAGTAGTGTATAACAATATTGTTTGTAATAGCTTATAATACTGTTCCAGTCACTCTTAATGTTTCCTCCTTATTCTTATAGCTTATACACCAATCAGCCATAACATTATGACCACCCACCTAGACCACTGTGTGTTCTGACTCCTTTCTATTGGAATCAGCATGACCCTTTTCAACTGTTTGAGCTACAGTAGGCTCACGGATCAGGGAAACTCCTAAACTGCAGCTCTTGTGGGATGTTCCTGGTCTGCAGTGGTCAGGACATACCAAAAGTGACCCAAGGAAGGAAAACCGGTGAACCGGTGACAGGGTCATGGGCGGCTAAGGCATACTGATGCACATGCAGAGTGAAGGCTGGCTCCTGTATTTTTCTCCAATAGAAGAGCTATTGTAGCTCAAACTGAGGAACAGGTTAATGCTGGTTCTGAAAGTAATGGGTCAGAACACACCAGTCATTACTGTTTAGTTGGCAAAGGGGGGTGGGGGGGGGGGGGTTCTACTTAATATTAGGTGTGTGGTCATAATGTTATGACTGATCAGTGTACAGTACTACAATGTTATTGAATTCTTCAGTCTGACTGGTTAAAAGCTCAGACATGGACTGCAAGGCAAATCCCAAGCTTACATGAATGCATTCATTCAAACATAGACCTCATGTGGTGCGCGTTCACATAATCAAAATGCACCAATGTTTAAGAAAATAATACTGAATGATACGATAAACGTTTCTGTAAATTTTGTCAGAAATTTCTAACTGTAAGTTTTCTAAATCTGTCCTTTGTACTTTTCAGCTTATCAGGAACATAAGATATAGTTTTTTTTTTTTTTTTTAATATATAATAATCTTCTGTCCAGCGTTCTTGTATGGTTTTGTATCCATTTTTTATTGACCCTTGTATAATTATTATAATATGTTCATTCCACTTCATCTTTTTTTTTTAATCACTGACTGCACAAAAAAAATTCCCTTGTATTTACTCTGTTCTGTATGTGTACAAATGGCAAACAAAGTCTCTTAAATCTTCCCAGATGTTCAAGACCATTCAGTGGTTGACGTATCACTTGTATTTGATCCCTGTCTTTTACTCCTTATGCATTAAAAGCCAAATATCAACTTTCCTGCCAAGAACATTTTATTTCATTATTCATGATTAAACACACTTCATTTTACTTTCTTATTTGATATATTCTTTTATTTATATTTTATCAGATTTATATTTTTTTGTCTTAATCTTCTTGTTGTTTCTCTTTCTTGTTGCTCAAACAAATTTAGAGCGCTACTGTACCAAACAAATTTTGTTGTATTACTACAGTGACAATAAAATCTCTTGTCCCTTATTTTTTTTATCTTTATTTTCACTGAGAGTTTTTTTTATACTTGTTTATTATAACTCCTATTTGTCTCCATAAGTCCATCATAGGTTTATTTAGCAGTTGTAGGTTTCAGATCCTCCCCATATCTGATTCGGTCTCTTTTGAGCCTTTATACTGCACACCATCTGTGCACAATCTGTCCTTATTTCTCCCTCATTCTATCCTTACATGGTCGATGTTTCCTGTTCTCGAGAACTTTCATTTCTTGCATGTTTTTCTGCGCAGATTTTCCATTTAAACCTGGTATTTCCCGGAATGTTGTGCTTCTGCTGAAGGTCAATCTTTATTTTTATGTTTTACAGCACAGAGTTTCGTTTTTTTTTTTCGTTTCTTACTTTTGTGATTGCGATCCCCCAAAATTGGGATTTTCCTCATTTACAAGGAGTAGGTGGCACACAGTACCACACACGTACCTCTTCTGTCCTTCGACTAAGGCCTCTTTCAGGGACTTTAGATACACAGAATGATGGTTGACGTCCTCAAGCTGCTTCTCATTGGTCCAGCAGTGACTCCAGAAGACGTCTGCGTCCCCCGGCACATCTTCCACCATGACGCGACAATGGAGAGGGCTATCCGTCTCCAGCTCTCCGTCCTCGTTATCAGAGAACCTTATGAAATTTGATGACTGGGTGATGTCATAACCTTGGATAAAGAAGAGTTTGGGCTTTCCCGTCAGTCCTGGGCAGGAGTTAGGCATAAATAATTGACGGACAACGTTAAGTTCGAGTCCCAGGCTGTGCGAGTCAGTGCCGAGCAGCTGGGAGGAGTGGGACCGGCTGATGATGCAGCAGACGAAGGCGTCCGTGCTGTAATGCTCAGTCTGTCTGGAGATTCGCTCCAAGCAGGAAAATACTTCTCTGACATTCAGTAGCATGTGAAGGCTCACATGGAAGTGGAGACTCGAAAATAATTTTTTAAGATTTTCTGTAGGGAGAGAATTTATTAAGCTTCAGCACCTGTGTAGAGTCCAATATACAGAAATACGATAAAAATACATCACATCACAATTCCTCACCTCCTTCAGTACCCACACAGTCTATGATCACACACAGTCCCCGGGGCTCGCTCCGCATCCTGTACACATCCTCCTGCTGCTGATTAAACAGAAACAGAGTCAGTGGATAAGAACTTCACATAGCTATAAGTCAAACATTCCTTAGATAGACCCTTCATTTTTAGAGTATTAAGAAAGAAAGAAATATAAATAATAATTAATCTATGCTTTATTACCTCGCGTGGTTTGCTGGGTGAGACAAACTGCGGTGCTGTGGGGTTAACTGGAAAAAAAAAAGCAAATATTTTTTAGAAAAACTTTTTAAAAAATTTAATTCAAAGCACTCAATAAAGCAGTTACTAAATGTGCTATGGGGGAGAAAAACCTTTTTTATTAGTTCATGTGCTTATATGCTTCATTTTATATTGAAATAAAAAACATTCAAAAACCATGAATAGGAGAAATTTAAAATCAAAATAAAACATTATTAATAATGGATACATTTAATAAATGTGAGACTGTAGAAAAAAAACAGTTTAATAAATATTCATGCATAGGCAGAATTTAGCAAATATATATACAGTATACACACACACACACACACACACACACACACACACACACACACACACACACACTACTGCTCAAAAGTTTGAAATCATTTGCAAATTTCTTCTATTCTAAACATCTTGCTTTGTTTTTGGTTAGTGATTTATTTTCTACATTCTACAACAACAATACTGGGGATTTCAGTACTGTGAAACAATACTATTAGAATTAGGTAATTATGCAACAACAACATCATTAACAGTCATTTGTTATTTTCAGACACTGAGGTCAGCCTTTCGGGAATAGTTCTTACAAGAACCGTATTGTCGAGTGCATTTCCATGATGAAACTCGTTCTTATGAGGACCTTCCCAGGAAAGCAAGATCAAAACTAACCTCTAACGTCTGCTGCAGAGGAGACGTTCATTTAGAGTCACCAGCCTCAGAAATCACCAATTAACAACCAGCACCTCAGATTAGAGCCGTTATAAAGGCTTTACAGAGCAGAAGTAGCAGATATACATCTCAATATCGACTGTTCAAATGAGATTATTGTATATTTTGGACGACGCCTTCAGCATTGCTTTACAGTGTAGAAAGAAAGAAAAAAAAATCAGGAACGACCATGGGGGTAAAAAAAAAGTGATTGCAAACTTTCGAGCAGTAGTAAAAACATAAAGTTAGTTTTTATTTATTGAACTAATTATTACTATACATATCGTGAAAACCAAAGCATTCCAAGCATTCAAAAATTACAAGAGATAAGAGATTAAAGATGTCATTACATTTTTTTGGTGGAAGAAAACTTTATCACTTCTTCATCGGACTTACCGCAGGGTGTGGTGTGTTTCCTGGCACTGCAGGATGCTGTTGAAGTTTGAGGCTGAAACAGAGACAGGAAAGGATAGAGAGATACTCAACTGTATGTTTTAACACTTTACATTAAATATATTATAAGTCTTAGCTACTGTATATTACAATATGGTGCCAAGGTTTAGTCTAAAACTAAGTATTACGAGACATCCAAAAGGCTGGCACTTTTATTAGTCTTATACAGGGACGTTGCTTTACTCACCAATGCAGCTTGACAAGGTCGCCTTTCTTCCCTCAACTTTATTGTGGCAGGTCTTTGTGTTTCAGCTGCAATAATAATAATTAACGGTTCAGTTTTACAAACATATTGAAGGTTTGAAACAGAATATTTTGTTATGATTTACATTCATCTTTAAATGGATTCATAGATTTTTTCACTCCTCATTCTACCAAACAAAGTAAAGAATGGGGGTTTGGAGAGTTATTTATCAAACAAACAAACAAACAAACAAACACTAACTAACTAACTAATTAAAGCAAGAAAGAAAGAAAGAGAAATATCCCAGCTACACAAGTATTCAGACCCTTTGTTTTGACACTTGCAATTCAGATGGTGCATTCTACTCCTATCAATCAGAATCAGAAGAGATTGTTTTTAAGAGATTGTTTAAAATTACTTAATTGGAGTCTGCCTGTGCCTAATTGACTCCACTGGACTTAATTAGGAAAAGCAAGGTCTCACGGTAGTTGCATGTCAGAGTAAAAACAAAGCCACAAGTTTGAGAGAATTCTCTGTAGACCTGTGAGACAGGATTGTGTAAAGACAAAGATCAGGGGAAGGACACAAAAAACATTGTCAAATGGAAACAAATTGGAACAACCAACAGTCTTTCAAGACCTGCCCTTCAAACCAAACTGAGTAATTGAGGACAAAAGATCTTGGGCAAAGAGGTAACCAAGAACCCAAGGGTCACTATAAATGAAACCTGAGTTCGCTTGTGGAGATGGGAGAGACATACAGAAGGTCAGCCATCACTTGCAGCACTCCCAAAGAATCAACCCTACATGGTACAGTGGCCCGACAGAAGCCATTTCTCGATAAAAGGCACATGACAGCCAGATGACAGTTTGCCAAAAAGCCCCCAAAGGACTCTCATCCCCTGGTCTGATGACACACAGATAAGAAATCAGAAAATCATCATCAGAGTATCAAACTGAAGGTCAACTTATTAAAATAATCCCTACAGTCAGACACGGTGGTGGAGGCATCATGCTGTGGGGAAGTATTTCTGTGACTAGAACTGGGAGATTAGTCAGTACGGGGGGGCGAAATGTGTGCAGAAAATTATAAAGCAATTCCGAGTGAAAGCCTCAGTGAGTCCTCAGGCTAAGCTTTACACTTCCACACGACAACCACCCAAAGCATGACATCAAGAAAACAAAGAACTGGCTTCAGAACAACTCTGTGAAAGTCCAGCAGTTAGAGTCTGGATCGGACCCAATAGACCTGGAAATGGCTGTGTCAACCTGGCTGGGCTTGAATGATTCTGCCAAGAAGAATAAAGAGAAGCTTTCAAAAGAACGTCCCTGAAGTTTGTAGCATCATTCACAAGCAGACTTGAGAATATCTTTAGTTTTTCCCTGCTAAAGCAGTTTTAACCAAGTATTACGTGATGGGTAGTAAAAAAAAAAAAGTATATATATTTTTTTAAATAATGAAACACTTCAACCACCTGTTTTTAGGTTACCACTGTTGAATATTGTGTATACAGTGATGAGGGCGGAAAAAGATTTGAATCCATGAATGTGAAACATAACAAAATGTGGAAAACATTAAAGCGCCTGAAAAGCGCCTGTCGGCCCAACAGGTACGGCTCAATGGACAAGCTTGAATCAGACAGTCGGTGAGGAACTGTATCTTATCAGCTCTAGTACTTCCTTTCTGATTAATCTGCATGGAATTTAAGCGTAGGAGGATGTCGGTCATGATTCATAGAGAAAGAACACTTGATCATTTTCATTACATAGTTAAAAGGAAGCAAAGCCGGTGAAAGGACTTGCTCGAGTATTTTCACGGCCTGTTTCAGACCAATTTTAAACGCAATCATTTGTTCTAAACTGTAACTTCACCAGCCTGTAATTCTGTAATCTCTACCTGCGAATAAAATAGCTCAACACGGAAGGAACGTCTAAGATCAACTATTCCATTTAAACTATAAATAATAAATATTAAACTATTTCAAAGTCCAATTCAAAAGAAGTCTAACAAAAAGAAACTGTACTCGGTGTGCGGTGTTGCTTACGTCAGGAAGTAGGCGTGACATGCCAATAGTTCGATACTTGCGACTGCATTTTTCATGGTACTTACAAGTTTCTGACCTAAAACTGCAATGTTGACATATTTTTTGTCTTACAATGCAAGTGGGAAAGTTTATTACTACAACAAAGTTTCCTGATTTCCCGCAAACCACCACCACATAGTGGATTTAAAAAAATAAATAAAAAACGCTTTATTCTAATTTGTAATGCTTCCTGATTAAAGCACATGAGGAAAATTATAGGAAGATAACAAATAGATCAGTTTACCAAATAAGGATATTTGAAGGTATTTAAATTCCTGGTCAACTGTTTGAGATGCCAGTGTTTAAATCCTGAAATCGTCATTTAAGTATTTATTATGCCTTCCTTTGTCCATAATAAGTCAGCTCACAGACTGCAGCACTGTTTTCGTGTATACGTAATGTAGAAACGTAATGTTTACTCTGTTCATTTCTTCTCTATATTTAGTCTGTGGTTAAAAAAATAAATAAAAACAAGGCTGGCTTCCAGTAAGAACAGAAATCTTTTTACATCCCATGGGAGTGTGTATTTACTGTATGCATTCCTATGAGAAAGAGAAAGAGAAAAAAAAAAACCCCCACAAACTTTATGCTGGGAATACCGCATACTAGAACTGAAACTAAAATAAATGCAAAAAAAAAAAAAAAAAGAAAAGAAAAAAAAGAATCTTGAATAAACATACTGTAGAGGTGGGAGTGCAGTCATTCAAACAACACATGATAGAAACTGACGATATTATTCAGCCAAGCGTGTGCACCAGCTGTGCACCGCATATGTTCAAGCGTTTTAGTTAACGTTCACATGAACCATCAGAATCGGGGGGAGGGGGTGGGGGGCGACAGTAAAACGTCCCATTGGGTTCCACAGTAAAGAGGGTACGGGCTCACTGAAACTGGACAGCCAACCATTAGACGAACATCGCCCGGTCTTCGGTAGGTAAAGACTGAATAGATGTGCTAAATAAAGTGACATACATGTTTACTTGTTGAATTGTTTTACCAAGCTTACACATTATTAGACACCATATTTACTATGTTCATAATATCGACTACACTACCAAAACCAATAAAGTAAATCCAGTCATATCATAATCTAAATGTGAATACAAGCGAAACTATGCAGTCAAATGAGTAAACACGTCATACATCTGATGTATGCAAAGAAGGGGTCCTGATTCATTAAAAAAAATTTCAAGAACTTTCGTATGAAACTTGGAATGAGGAACTCACAACCAATGGAAAGTGAAGCTGAGCATGCTCAGAAATTACAACACAGGAAACCACGCGTGTCTTTGCGCGTAAAACTACGCTCCAGTGCTCGCAGTGATTCCGGGATACAGGTGTACAGTATTTCCCACCTTTGCCCTGGTACTGGCTGAGTCTCTTGGCCAGGTCGGCACGGCGGATAGCTCTCAGGTAATCCACCATCGTGTCCATCCTGGTGCTGCTGATCTGATCCAACTTCTCCAATTCCACGACCACATCCAGGAAGCACTACGGAGAAGGCCATGTGATCACAGCGGTCACTATTACTGTCATCAGAGCGGCTTGTTCACTGGTAATGGTGTACTGGGGACTACGTATGATTTCTTATAATACACTATATTTTTATATAGATGTAAAAACGTCCTGGATCATATGACAGATTGTCAAGTGCTACTCCATGATGTCATTGAGGTTTGCTAGATATTTTTATTCTCATTTGCATACTCACCATTGCTGGCCCTTCCATTTCCATTACATTATTTATTTCTATTGTAATATCAATGTAAAGAATCCAATTGCATCTAATATTTTGAAAGAGCATTATTTGAAATACAGTTCATATGCAATACATTAAATGGAGAACCACCTTGTTCCCATTTTTCTAACTATGAACCTTTTTATAATTCTGAGCCTCCACAGCAGACAGTAGAGCAATGAATGCACTTAATCCCTTATCTTTCTGTGAATTATTTAGCTGGAAGCACCTGATCGAGACTGAAAAGGGTTATAAATGTTGTATTTTATTTACCCTCTCAGGTCTGAAGTTACTGAAGTGCCACTATGGCTTGTTTATACTCCATAAAACTAGTCAATTGTAATCTGAGAAATTCCCAGCAATTTGCACAAGCAGATGTGAAGACAAAATGTGTGTAATTTCTGGAATTACAATGAACTCATCTACCACGATATTAAAATCGAGTTATTAGATCCACAATCTTTAGCTTTTACTCATTTTTTTGACAGTTAATGAGAATACGAAAAAAACTCAACGGAAAAAAAGGTCGAATTGACATTAAACAAGAACCACTGTATAGCATCACTACCCCGGGGGATTCTGGTGATATTTTCAAAACAAGGCCATGACATTACCGCATGACAGATATGTCGTTTTTTTTTTTTTTTTAAAGCGCAGTACTGGCTCACACTAAACTCAGACACACATAACTACATTTACTGAAGTCAGTGACATTTACAGACAGAGTTCGATTTCTTTTACCTCAAAGTTTTCCAACTTTTCTTTGGGCAGGGTGCCTCTGAGCAGGAAAACTAATGACTTCAAATCGTCAGTTCCGACGTCCTCGCTCAATTCAGCCATCAGTACCCTTAAAGGCAGAAAACAGCCTGTTAGACCTGACTGAACACTGCAAGAACATTTACATACATCAGTGCTTCCTTAAGATCACTTGAATCGTTGGATGTGGAGAGGGAGGATAGATATTTTTTACAGATTACATTTTCCTTGAAATACTATAGGATACTACAGTAGGACATTCCTCTGTTAAATACCCAAGAACATACTCTCTATGAGCCGATGAAAAGTTCATAGTTTTTACAATCACTGTAACTTTAGCATAGTTCTCATGAATGTATCATCAAGTACGTTTCATGACGACTACCTGTATCCTGAGAGGGCATGGCTGGTTTTCGAAAGCTGCTCAGCCTCGGTTCTACTGACTCCTAACACCCTGGAGAGTAAATCGTATCGCCGCATCCTCAGCATCAGCTCGATCAGAAAGACTGGATCCGTGCGCACCAAACGAGACTGGAGCATTTCCTTGACATTGTGGTTGCAGCACTCAGTGCGCAGCTCTCCGCACAGGTACGACACACGCTTACATTCCTCTGGAGTCAGCTCCTCTACTATTCGGTTAATGGTGTGTAAAACCGGCGTCGACATAGACATCCTGTAGAAGAGAGAGTCAAGAAAAACTATTTAGACTACCAAAATAAAATACTTTAATCAGGGTTAAGTCTAAGGTGTGAAGCTTTTAGGATTTCTAATCTCCATTCTCCAGCTCCAGTGTGAAAAGCAAGTCCTTCAGCACAAAGCTCAGTGCAAATCTGAATGAGCTAATCCTAAACCCTAGCCTAGGAGTAGACGTTAAACCGCGTGTAAATCAGTTTAACTACAAGTCAATTACATAAATTTCCTCGCTTACGAAAGTTTGGATTTGCAACTCACATGACTGAGTGGCGAAAGTGGGAGGCTTTTAGTGCTAAAACAGAAACAATAAGTCATGAAGCACCAGGGATTCTTACAAGCTGAAATGCTTCTCAATCAACTTTGTTGTTGCTGTTTATTCTCTTGCGAAGAGATCTATACAGTCTTAGGAACAATCAGTCTTACAATATGTTCACTAGTTTCTAAATGTAATGTTCTTTACAATGAAATGAACCCAAAGTGTCGATCGTTCCATGTTCAACCCAAATAAAACTGTACCTAGTGTATGATGCCCGTACTAATAAAACAAAGACGTTAATAAGACATCTTTGATTTGAGTTCAACGTTTTTAAGATTTTTCTTTCAGAAGACGTAGAGAATCAACTGACGTCATCAATGTTTTTAACATTCTGTATTATTAGAAGTGTTGTTTAAAGCTCAAGAAGTGAGCTGAAGTTAAATGCTCTAGATCGGAAAATCTATATAAGGAATAAGTTTTAGTGGACTGAACTTCTTGATCTAGGAACACGTATTACACCAAAAACAAAAAAGTGCTATTTGTCTCATAACTGATACAATCACTGTTTAACATCAATTAAGAAAAAATAGACAAGCAATAATTCATAGACTTTTAGGAACTGCTTCTGCAAACGAGTGCAATCTTACATAACTTACATAATAAATGTAAGAATCTGATGGACTCCGATGGTGATTAAGTTGTTAGAAAATGTAAACTAAATATTTCCCATGTTCAAAAATTTATAACTGGCAGTGTACACAAGACGAGCAATAAAAAACATCTAGGGTCAAAAAGTATGTATAAAAGTATATGGTTTAAGCTGAGTATATGATTTAAGTTAAAAAAAAAAAAGAAAAGAAAAAGTAGCTAGTTACCTTCTCACCGGCAATAAACTTAAGTTCTACAACTAACCTAAATATAGAGCAGTTCAGTAGAACCTGAACATCAAGCCATTCCCTTCTATGAAATGAAAGTGCAAGCTCAAATTGCTGGGAACCACCTTCATCATTACACTATGGTATGTGTGTAAACCCAGCCATCCCAGACATATCCAGCCTCTTTCTGCAAAGCTTTCGCTTTCCTTGTTTTCCCATCCATGTAACTCATCAAAAAGGAATTTTCGGGAAACAATCATTTCTTTTGTAAGAAACCAAGATAAAAAGGTCTGGAGGAGATACAATTAAAAAAAAATTTTTTTTAACACTGATCTTAGGCATCCAAAAGCAGCACACACACCACATTCCTAACAGGGGTGTCTGTTCTTATGAAGCCATCAAGACTGCAGACCTTACAAAGTACATAACAATCAATATGTTTTTGTTGCTTTTAAACTCGTAACACCATCACTGTACTTTATATTCCATTCTTTATTTGCATTTGTACTTTTCTTTACTTGGGAATTATTTCTGAAGGCCTTTTATTTCCCCTGGTTATATTTATACGTAAAAGTTATTTATTATTATTATTTTTTAATCTAACTCTTGCACCACTTACACCACTTATAAAACTCATACTGGACTACTGATTTAATATTAGAATATTAACTAGTCACGCACTGCTCGTACTTTTAAAATTTTGTACATGATACTCATGCGAAAGTTTTAAACTAAAACTGAAATGTTATACGTGATACTGATCGCAGATACCGACATCACCTGTATTGTCAAGCAAGCATTTGCTGTCAAAATATGTGCAACATGATAGCAGTGAGAAGTTGCTTCAGCACTAAGACGTATGACGTGAACATGGCAAGACAATCGTAAAAAGGTAAAGGTAAAAATGAGGATGAATGAAATACAAGTTTTGAAAACATGCAAGTTATCGTAATTTATCATGATATCAGTAACTTTTTTGACCAGCCTTAGTGTCAATAATTTAAAAATCTCTCATGGCTTTAACCATGACAAAAGCTTCTAAAGGAAAATATGTAAAGTACAGTTTGATAACCATAAACCAGTTTAGGGTTCAGCAATAAGGTTTAATATTAGTATTATATATTTTTTTTACTTTTAAAGACTTGAGTATATGTAATGTGGACATTTTAAGCTTTTGCTATGAAGTAAAAATAAACAAAAAGAAAAACACAGACATTATACAATTTTTTTCCCCACCTGGATATACTTGATACTGCTCTCACATTTTCATACAGTTTTTAATTGATATTTATGTTAATATATACCAAGTATTTGTTTGCGGAGCTACCAGAATATTTAGCGTACAGTTTTCCAAATGATGACTCCGAGTTCTGTTTTTTAAAATGTCTTATTAAATATCTTATTCATATATTTTCCTCAGACAGTAAATATAAGTGCATAATCCTTGTAACTGCTTAATGTTTAAACAACTGTTCAAATATTTATCTATTAATTACAACTATTTGTACAGTGACAACCCCGCCAAAAACAAATGCGTCTCCAAGTCGTTTTAGTATGCGAACATTTCAGTTATTCATGTGACTAGGGCCCAATACTTGAGAAAGATACATGGCTGACAAGAAGATGAACAGAAATATACATATATACACCAACAGGAGCAGATTCCGCGAAGAGGAAGCGTAAAGTGATGGATTAAATCATTTTGAATCGTAGGACAGCAGTTTAAAAGATGCCCTTCATGTGATTTTTATGCAAGTAAACAATTAAATGTTCATGAATTCATTTTAGGGTTTGTCCAACGCCACAAGTCACGCACAATTTGATACTACAATTCTACTTTCTAATTGTCTGTCATATTGATTCTGTAAATATGAATCAATATGTTCTGTAAACCACAAAAAGCATCTTATGTACTGTATGTATGGGTGAAAATTCTAGAGGGTCAAAAACATTCTATAAGACAAGCTGAGTGCATCTTTAAACAATCCTTTGCTGAAATGATTACAACATCTGAGTCTACCTGGCTGTCAGAAACCATTTTTAATGATCACTGACTGGGTAGAGTGATGCTGTAAATCACAGTGCGACATCACATGTGCCTGTTTAATCCTACTTTTTACTTAAGAACAACTTTAACAGCTTTAAGAGAGATGATGAGAGAAAATGAAACCAACAATTGGCATAATGCAACGTACCTGATTCCAACTGCCGTTAAACGACAAAAACAATGTTTATATGAGTTTGCAGTTCATCGTGAAATTAAACGTATAAATAAAATCATCATTATAAATTTACTGTATCATCACTGTCCAATCCAATTCAAATGAATATCCAATTCAATTCAAATATAGAGAATAACTAATTCACTTCACACACACACACACACACATTATATATATACATATACACACACATACATACATACATATATACATATATATATATATATATATATATATATATATATATATATATATATATATATATATATCCTGTGATTTGCTGTATTACTGAATTGAATTGTGATATTCTCTGTAAACATACACAGTGATGATACAGTAAATTTATAATGATGATTTTATTCATACATTTTATTTAATGATTATACAGGACAAAGCAGTGATGAAGTTAATGATGCATGAATGAATGAATGAATGAATGAAGTAGGAGTATGCCGACTCTGAGCATCAAAGTAACTTATGAAAGCACCTAAAATCTGGTTGAGGGCATTGTACCTTTAGACAAGGTTAAATATGAATAATAATAATAATAAGAAGAAGAAGAAGAAGGAGTATTAGTAGTAATAATAATAATAATAATAATAATAATAATAATAGCAGTAGCAGCAATTGCATTGAGAAAACGATCATAATAATGTCATTATTCGTAGTTATACAAGTGCGTCAAGGCTTTTATGTTTTTATGTTTTTATGATTTTATGTTTTAATGCTATTATGTTTTTACACTATCACACACACACATATATATATATATATATATATATATATATATATATATATATATATATATCCTGTGTGTTTTGCTGTATTGAACTGAATTGAATTGTGATATTCTCTGTAAACATACACAGTGATGATACAGTAAATTTATAATGATGATTTTATTCATACATTTTATTTAATGATTATACAGGACAAAGCAGTGATGAAGTTAATGATGCATGAATGAATGAATGAAGTTGGAGTATGCCGACTCTGAGCATCAAAGTAACTTATGAAAGCACCTAAAATCTGGGTGAGGGCATTGTACCTTTAGACAAAGTTAAATATGAATAATAATCATAATAATAATAATAAGAAGAAGAAGAAGAAGAGTATTAGTAGTAATAATAATAATAAATTATTATTATTATTATTATTATTATTATTATTATTATTGTTGTTGTAGTATTAATACTACTACTACTACTACTAATAATAATAATAATAATAATAATAATAATAATAATAATAATAATAATAGCAGTAGCAGCAATTGCATTGAGAAAACGATCATAATAATGTCATTATTCGTAGTTATATAAGTGCGTCAAGGCTTTTATGTTTTTATGATTTTATGCTTTTATGTTTTTACACTATCACACATTGCATTTGCAGCGTCGTTCCTTTTTTCATGCAGGGTTTAAGCATTAGTACGTTGAACGTTGTTCTTTCCGTAGTAATTAAAGTGCGTATTTGACGTTACACCTTGATCTCAGTCTTTATCTGCACGCTGCGCTTCCTGCAGGAGCAACAGACAAACACGCGACTGGCAGCTTTCAAGCAACACGACGCTCAATAACGTTAAAATTAGTCTCATTCATTTTTGTATTTGAAACGCCGCAGTTCATAAAAAATATATATATGTCTTACCTTCACACAGGCGGTGGACAGACTGGAATGAGTGCGCTTCTTTCTGTTGTTACGTAAGACGGAAAGAGAAAGTCATACGGAAA